>JANHFJ010004483.1:71903-82802 GCA_032468195.1 Cerberus rynchops | reverse complement strand
CGATTTCCTCAAATTCAGATGTGAGATACATTCTCTGTTGTAGCAGGCGGACTTCTGTCTAACCTCGGTGGTGGCAAAGTGATGAATTTCTTCCAGGTATCACCTGAGAAAGAAAATACTTTGATGATCACACATCTGAGTCTTCCTAACACCTTGTTTTAAAATGACAGAATAAGCAGCTTCAGATCATTAGGAAAGGAGGGGACCCTCGACCTGACCTTTCAAGTGAAATGTTCTTTCTGTATGCCATCCCTTCAGCACAAAACAGTTTCCCATGAGTAAAGAAAGATTTTACTTTATTAAAATAATATTCAAGGGGGAAAAAAGGATCAAATTCATCAGAAACTTGTTAATAAAGGAAATGCATATGTGGAGAAAAGCAATTATATCCAGCAAAGGACATAGTTTCCAGAGACCAGGTGATCAAATTATTAAAATTTCTTCTAAAGGAAAAATTACGTTATTTAACTGCACATTGTTAATGAACATGATTATGATGATTTAAGAATTTTACTCTGCACCTACTTCCTTCCCTGTGTCTTCCTTTTTTTCCCATTTCATTTCCCTCCCACAGTTATAAATTACATCATTTTTCTGGACTTATTCCTCTGTTTAACCTACCACAAGTATGCCAATTTTTTCAAGCTGTTAATGCTTTTAAATATTGCCACAATACATTACATTCCTTTTATTTAAAAAAATATTGTTAAAAGTTAACATTAAGGAGCTAATTGAAATGGCAAAATATACACATTAGAATGCCTGCATGGGGATTGCGATTGTGCTAAAAAGGCAACACATGAAGCTATACAAATGTCAACACGATTATAACACTGATGCCTCAGTGATTTAGAGAGTCTCAAGAATCCCTTGGAGATCTTGGCCTTAATTTACCACAAATGCAGTTATGCTTAAACTTAGATGTTCACATTTAAGAGTCAGAAAAACCCCAGGAACTACAAGGGGTGTCCCAAGGATCTTCAAAAGTTCAGTTCAGAAAAGGGCGAACAGGAATCTGTCTGCAGTTTTTCCCTGTCTCTTTTTCTTCCAAATTCTTTGAGCCTGTAAGAGGGCTTAAGGGAAAGGCTTTATTTCACCTATCTCATAAAAATTGGGGAAAAGGAAAGCTTTTTTGTTACATAAATTCAAGAAAAAACCAGAGTCCTTTTCTTGAACGTTCCTTGACTTAAAAGAGCTCAAAAAAGTTGCTGGTAGTATGGAAAAAATCGGAACTGTTTAATGAAAGATAATTATTTTTCTTGCTTTGTAATGGTTTGGATTTTGTTTTTTAAAAAAAGAAAGAACAGCAGAATAGTTCCAGGTATTTCTTGGCATGTCAATTAAAGAAATACAAACCTTGCCTTCCTATTCCTCTGCATATACTTTAAAAAAAATTTCTCCTATAGTTTTTCAAGTAAACTATATATTAAGCCCTAAGTAATGATGGCGTGATGATGGAGAGGAGGAAATCATTTGATTCCTGGCAAAGCCCATAATTAGCCTCTGAAGTTTTCTTGGCAAGATTTCAGAGGTGGTTTGCCAATGCCTCCTTCTTAGGGATGAGGGAGTGTGACTGGCCGCAGGTCACGCAGAGGTGTGAAATAATTCAGATTATCTTTTTGTAACTCAGGATCTTCCAGATATCTTGAGACTACCACTGCCAAAACTCCAATCCAGTGTGGCCAATGGAATGTATCTAAAGGACTCCAGGCTGGGGAAGGATAGACTAGATGACCTTTTGTAGCATTACATTGTTATAAAGTTTCAATAGGACAATGAAACCTCTATGTAGGCCGTCCACTGAGTCATTTTGGCTGTCTCTCTGACTCGGTCATTCAGCTTGTCATGGCTGAGTCATTTTGAAAACTGAAGTCAAAACAGATAGAGGTTTAACTATCTGAATGTTCAGATAGTTTAGATTTCATTTGCAATAATTCAAAGCATACTACTAGATTATTAGCTGAGTATCCCTCTTTATATTTGTTTCCTTTTTTACCATTAACAAAATAGTTTGAAAACTAACAATTCACAAATCATGCTTATTTTAAAAAAAAAATTAACATTGCTTTTCAAAACCATGTTTCCTCGTGTAACATAATCAAGTTACAATATATATTTACCTCTCATTTATTCTTGTAATAGAAAGGAGCTAAAAATCACAATTCTTACTTGTATAACATTTGAATGATGAAAGGTATTAATACTGCCAAATACCAGTGTAAGATAAATGCAAATATTAGATAACTCTTAAGACACACATTACCAGTTTTATTTGTACTTATTTCTACTGACTTTCTAATTCATTTATTACTATCCTGAAGGTACGGATACACAAATTAGGGAGCTGTGTTCAAAGTAAGATATTAAAAAACAGAGCATGAACTAGTAAGATCCATAAAGCAAAGAAAGTACTACCTGCTTGAGGTTCTACAGTCCTATTTGCACCTTCATCCATAAAGACAAACCGTCCACCACCAAAGTCTTCTCCATAGTCTGATAGGTAGAGCAGTGATGTGTAATCAAAGGAGCCATAGGTCACCTACAAAGGAAAAATGAAGTACTGAATATCAAAAGAAAGCCTGGGGATTGTAGTGCGTCTGCAGATGCTTAGGCCCTGAAAGAAGTTGGTTATTTGGATACCTTTCAATTTGGCTCCACATCCAAGTATGGCAATGAAATTTTATTAACCTCATCTGTGTTTGACCTCTGGTGAGACAAGGAATGTATCCCTCCTGGTACTGAATGATATTTCAGTGGCTTTTGATACTATCAAACATAGTATCTTCCTGGACTGTTCCCAAGAAAAGGAATGGGGCACATTGTTTTGCAGTGTTCTCCTCAATCTGCAGTTGCTTCTTTTGCAGCCATATCATGCTAATGTCAGCGTTCCAAATAATGTACCCATAGAAAACAAAACTCCAAGGCAGGCAAGTTCTTCAAAGAACCGTTTATTGGATACACCCACAGCTTTCGCCTGATTAAAAGTAAGTTTCCCTTTTTCCTCCAAGTCACAGGTCACGATGCCCAATCCAAGTGCTGGCTGGTCGCGTGGCAACCCTGAAGCCTCCAAGATGACTCTAATCAGGTTCACTTCAGAGTTGACAGCTAGAGCTTCCATCTGCAGTCAGCTACATCACATTTTGTTCATAAACACTATTACTAAGCTAGGTATCGCAATCCTATATCTTTGTATCTGATTTTTTTCCCACTTTATGAAACACTTTGTATCTATCTCTTAATAAATTTCCTTCTGCAACTTTCAATGGATTGATTGAACTTTTCCAAGGATATTAGCTATTTTCATCCTCATTTCTAAAGAGGGGCTATTAATGAGTGCTGTTTGAATTGGATTATTTAAAATCAATTAGGCAAACTCTTAATTATCATGTCATCCATGCAACACACAATTTGCTAATCAGAATATTGTGGGATTCTTGATCAAATGGTTTGCTGAAATCTAGATAATCTAGATGGCTGCAGCATTTTCACATAAAGTTACTGAACAAATAAATAAGATTATTCTAATAAGACACATCCATGATACATATTCTTATGTTTAGTAATTATCACTTTATTTTCAAGGTAATAGAGATCAGAGATATAATTACTGACTGATAGATAGTTTCTTCGATGGGCTCTTTCCCCTTTTCAAAGATAGGAGCATTTGTTGTTTTTCAGTCATATAGCATTTCACCAGTTCTTCATGAGTTCTTAAAAATAACATATACAGTTATGTCAAACCATCAGCTACGTCCTTCATATCCAAGGATGCAATTCCTCTGACCTGGGAAACTTAACATTCATTTAAAGCAAAGAAGTATCCTCTCATCATGTTTTGTTAAATTGTGGTTCTGTCCCTTCATCCTGTTCTTCGTAATTTCCTTAGACTGCAAATATATTCTTGTGAGAGAAGGTAAGAAAAAGGCTATTTCCTGTTTGCCTTTCTCATTTTCACTAAGTAGTTGGTATACTAATTTATTTCTTTTCCTTTTATGTTGAACATACAGTATATGAATATTTTTCTATTTGTTGCATTAACAGCAAATAGTATTTTCTCAATTTGTTTTTTAAAAAAGAATATACTATAATCCAGTACTTATGTACAATCACTTTTCAGAAGGAAAATTGTTATGTGTTGCATGTTCCAAACAAAACTAATTTTCTTCCAAAAATTAATATCCTTCATCCATTTGTTTTAAGAATAAAAGAAAACGAGGCAGTTGCATATGCAAGTGAGAATATCTTCACAGAGAGTTATCAATTATTTTGCATAATTTCCTAATCATTTACTGAAAGACCAAACTGAGTCTTCTGCTATAATTTTATTCCAGCTGCTGCTACCATAAATTATTCAAGTAGTAAAGTGAATAGGACTGCCTTCAAATATGAGGTCTGAGATATTTGTCTTAAAGTGTTTTATAAAAGGAGCTAAAATGGTATCAATAACTTGCAACTATTTTCAGCATCACTTAACCTCTGCTGACAAGTGAAAATACAGGAAAAATCCATACAAATGTTTATGTCAGCAATCCACAATTTCCTCAATCAATAATATAGAGTGAAATGTCCATATGATATTTCAAACCCAATTTTCCATAAGTTACTGAATAATCAGTATTTCTAATCTTACAGCTTTGAGAAAAAAATTATTTTCACTAGAATAAAAGCTTTGAAGGTCACACATGTAATCTTTGTGGAACCTTTACAATCTAGGAAAGGTTGTTTTTCATCCTTTTTCCCCCTAATCTACCACAGTTCGGTTTTTTTAGATCAGTGTAATCTCGGTTGCAAAATGTATTGCAGAATGCTGAGCTAAATGTTTTAGACCAACATTGTCACCAACATTCGGTTGAATGGAAAGTAATAAATTACTCTCTTCCAATCATCAGAAAGGTTCAGAAAAAAGATCTTGGCTAGATCAAGGACAGAACTGCCCAATTTCCTCCAGATAAATATAACTTCAGGATCTTTCCAAGCCTTACCATTTCTGGGGAAATAATGATGGACTGAAGACCTAACAACCACCACAGGATAAAAAGCAGGCAAGTACACTGGCTCTTTGATCATTCTTTTCCAGACAAGGAGAAGAGTTGAAATTACAAGTGCTCCAGGCAGCTGCTACTCATGAGGAGACTGCAAGACAATCTCCAGTGGGATTAGAGCTCTGGGTGATGAGAGGAAAGCCATCTTGTTAAAACCATATTGAAATTTGACATTGTCATGGACCAGGTTTAGGATTTATGTTCTGAGTCTGAATCCGACACTGAACAACTTGCAGCTGAACCAATGGTATGTCAAGAGTAATCACATGAGGCTGATCAAACACAGCCACCACCTGAGCACCTGGAAAAGCCAGAAAATGACATACGACCTCAGAGCCCACACATGTGACAAGTAGAGAGCAGAGAAAGGAGTCTGTTTGACTCCTCACCTAGCAAAGAAGAAAACCTTCTAATTGGTGACAGCTGGCTACAACCTATCAAGGAATCTAATTTGCCTGTTTTCTTTGCTGGAAATGTCTGACATCCAGGTCATGTACAACATGTATGTGTGATTTTGGTTATTGGGCCTTTCACCTTTGGACTGGCTGATAACCTTGACCTGACTTTGAACACTGAGCTGGTTCTAGATGATTCTTTGGTATGCTCCAGTTTTCAAAGCAAACCTTGCAGACAAGCTTTGGCCTTGTTTCCCTGTAACTTCTTCAGCCGAGTAAACTGATAATCATCCAAGAAAGTGTACACGCACGTGTGTGGCTGAAGCCTGCAGCAGGGCACTAAGGATATTAAGTCCACAAATTTCCTTTTCTAATCACTTTCAGAAATTACTTGCTAACTGCTTTTCAGCTATTATGAACCTTTAGCTTGACAAGTTTTATAGCATCAGGTGTTTCCTTCAATCCTTAGCCAAATAAGTTTTAACTAAAAGTTTAAAAATTTAAACACTTTTTTTAATAAACAGCAAAAGTTTTATTTTAAAAAGTTAAAATGAACTAAGGGTACAGATAAATATGAAATAAGATTTTGGAATTAATTATAAAGAATCCTTCTTGTGGCATAATGCTTTTGTTTTGCTTTTTTCCTCTTTCTTTTAGGCAATGACACTTCAAAAATTAGGTATTAAAGCGAACTAAACATTATAAATAAAGGTGATGCAAGCTCACAATTATAAATTAAGCAAACTATTTTAACACTAGACAATAACTAAAGGTAATTTTCAACAATGGATCCAGAAGTTCATTTTAAGAGTATCTGCCTCTATAGATAAGACTATTCAAAAGATGTCATGGAAAAGGAACAAGTTCTATCTGACAATATCAATACTAATTTGACAGAGAATGTAAAAATGACAGGGTACAAGAACAACATGGAAAAAGATGTTACCTTAGTCATACAAAGGAAACAATTTTAGAACATAAAAATTAAACACGAATCTCCGTATCAAGCATTGAAAATCTATACTAAAGATTTGCAATTTTTCCTCAAAGGGGAAAAAAAACCCCTGCAATGACTTATTTTATCACAGTTTTAATCTTTAAATTTAATCCATGAAATGTGAAAGCATATTGATTTTGTATCAATATGCTTTCACATTTCATGGATTAAATTTAATCTGATCAAAAACAACAATTATGCATATAATTCTGAGTTCTTTCTAAAAGTAAGGAAGAGAATATAATGAAACAGACCACACTCCATGTGAAAGCTCAAATGATTGAAAACCCTATCCATTTTAACTACTTTCATTCCTTTCATTTTATCAGAGAGTTTGTATAATGCAAACTGTACTAATAATTATTACTAAAACCCTCAAAACCCATTGTTTACTAGGATTAGTCTTTAACCTTGTATCTTTTTATTTTATGTTTTATTGATTTTATTGTAATTTCTTTGATTGTTGTGAAATGCCCACAGTCACTAAACTTTGGGCAACATACAATTTTAAAAGATATCATTTGTTGCACAGCCAGAGAGACTTTTTGACTAGATTTAGCATTTTATCCAGCTATGCAATCCTTCATTATTATTATTATTATTATTATTATTACAAGAGCTATGTCCAATTCAATAAATTAAGATGGATGCAATGCTTTTTAAAAAATAAAATAAGATGGATGAATTTAAAATAAAAACAAAAAACTTTGGAACTGCCAAGATAGCAACAAATCTGGAAGAGATTAGAAAAATAATTTTCTCAAGTAAAATTAAGCAAGATAATATCTGAAAAAAAATAAACATTTTGTGGAAAACAGTAATGCAATTTTTTACAAAATGATATGATTTACTGGAACAAATCATACTGAATCAAATCAAACTATTTCTATCATATTATCTGAAGAAGAATGACAATTTGCAAAGAAAAGCAGCAAAAAGTGTTAGAGTGATTTTCTGTTTATTGTATGAATAGAGGAAGGAAAATGTCAAAGATACTCTCAATAGCCTCATTCAAACAATAAAAAATAAATTGGAATGTCTAGTCTTTGAATTTACATTGGGTAAAACATTTTTACTACTAACTTCCTTAGTACTTTTCTGAGCAGAAAAGCAGAATGTAAACTATATAAATAATGAATTACATAGTACAAATATAAATGGCAATAGAAAGCCAAATGATAAAAGAAAATTCTAAAAAAATAAGAAACTAAAAATACTTGCAATATAAGATCCTTGAAGTCATATACTAAAAATATTTTAGCTTTATCAAGGTAAGAAAATCCTCCTAATGAACAAAATGCTACAGATACTGATTCCTACATTTGCTGTTCCTACATTTTTATAATATCTAACAAAACATATCAATCAACAGAATGGCCAGACTGATGATGTAACTTAATAGGAAACAACCCTAGGTTTTTAACTTCTAGATTTTGACTCACAAACAGGGGAGCCCTACAAATTTAAAAGTCATTCTATATCCATTTACTCATGAATACGTTTCATTAAGCTTAGCGGGGGTTACTTCTGAGAAGGCACACATGGTATTTACATGCTAAAATTACATCAGAGCATTGTGACTCTTTAATTAGAGTGTTAGCACGTATACATGCAGGATACCAATGCCAAAGGAAGATATTTAGAAGAATAGTAAGGAAAATATTATTTCAATATCTCATTACCTTATCAATATGAGGATGCCAATATTCATCATGGGTTGTTTTTGCTTCTGAGTTATTTATTCTAGAGAAGAAAGTTGGTTTCGTCAAATACATGGAAGACGAGCTGATGCCAAAAGCAAGAGCTATTTTTTGTTGAATTCTTAGCCTCACATCACTACAAATGAGAAAAGAGCACCAGAACTTAGTAAACGTCCGCACAAAATATTGATTTACAAGACACACCGAAGTATAAAACACACCTAGGTTTAGAAGAGGAAAACAACAAAAAAAGTTTTTGGTCTCCACATGCCCCATTTTCAGTCCTTTTTTTTTTTTTTGCCTGTTTTTGGGGCATTTTTTGGCCCATTTTCAGGGCTTTTTCAGCCCATTTTTGGCCCAGTTTTGAGGCTTTTTTGGTTCATTTTTGAGGCTTTATTCAGCTCATTTTTGAAGCTTTTTTGGCCCATTTTTAAAGCTTTTTTGGCTCATGTTTGAGGCTTTTTATCTGATTTTTGAGGCTTTTTATCCATTTTTAAGGGTTTTTGGGCCTTTCAGACTTTTTTGGCCCATTTTTTCTGAAAATGGGCCAAAAAGCCTTTGAAAACTGGCCAAAATAAGCCTCAAAAATGGGCCCAAAAAACCCCAAAAATGGGCCCAAAAAAGGCCAGAAAACAGGCCGTATGGAGGCCAAAAAAACGGCTGGTGGGTGGGCGGGACTTCTGCAACATTTGCTGTATAAGAAGCACAGATATTTTCACCCACTTTTTTGGGGAGGAGTGAGTCTTATATGCCGAAAAATATGGTTATTTTAAGTATGTTCTTTTATTTTACAATATCTAATATACACAAAATATTAAAAGAAGTCCATGCAATTCTGTATGTGTAACACAATTAATTATAATACATCATGGATAGGAGCCTTTGAGAGAATAGACTGCATTAATTTGTTCATAGTTCAGTTCAGTTCAGTTCTGAAGCTTCCAATGATACAAATATTGTATATGACCTGGACTTTATACTCTACTACTACAACCTCCAATCTGAAAAAAAGTGTAATTTGATTTTTTTTCTGTGCTCGGTTTCACACATCACATATGTCATAAATCAGATTTATAAATCACAACAGGTGAATTCAATCTTGCTATGGAAAAGCTTTTTGCCCAACAAACACTTTTATTAATGGAAGTGAAGACCAAGAGAAATTCTGGAACTGTTGGGTGGAAGGCCTGAAACAGAATGGGAACCAGTTATTATCTAAAAACTAGGCAGCTTTTTCCTGCTTTCAAGGCTCAGAAGGGAATTGGCCAATATTCAAATAGATGGAAAGAAAACACTTAGAATTTAAGCCAATGCTGTAAAACTCTAAGTAGTCTCTGAGTTATGACTCTTGGTTCAGAAACCTAAGTTATAGCCACACTGAGAACGAATGGTACTTAAGCCCCAAGTCACCAAATTTATGGCCATTGCAGCATCCCTGAAGTCATGTAATCAAAATTTGAGTGCTTAGCAGCCCACCTGAACTTAAAAACCACCAATTCACTTCAACTCTCCCTCCCTCCCACATCTTTTGGGCCCCTGTATTCTTTAGCCCCTATTGTCCTGCCTTCTACTGCCCCTCCATTGACCTTTGAGCATTTGAGCATAATATATTTGAATCTTTCTCTACCATGTGACAGAATCCAGTGCCCACATTCTCAATTTTTATCAATAGTAGAAGATTTAGAAGAAAAAAATTCTCTATCTAAACACTGTGCTTCCCAGCCTTTTTCTTCATAACTCAAAACTGCTTATCAGAAAGTCTTATTGAATGTTGAGTTGTAATTTTGAATGGTTGCTGAACAAATGGTAATCATTCAAAGACTATCTGTATTATAAAAACATATTATATCATCTCAGCAATCATTTCATTGCCAATTTTATTAATTTTCATCTTAACAGGAATACTTTGGGAGATTTCTGAATATATTTCAATAAACATGGCAATCTTTAAATCAATTTAAATATCCCTGTTATGATGCATAATGGGTTTGTGTGTCATTACTCAAAGAAAAACCACTTTTACCCAATTTTGGGTAATTTACCCAGGTTTGGGAAGCACTGATCTAATAGTACAAACTTGCACAAGTGGTGTTTTCTTTCATTATCCACACTGCTTCTTTTCCATATTTCAGATCTAACTTTAAAAAAAAAGTTTATTCAGGAAACTTATTTTACCAAAGCAAATCAGTTTGAAAGTCTTGTCTATTTTTCAATAAAATTTGCGCATCATTTAAAAATATTCCTCAATAACTAGTTTCTATTCACATAGTCTATTTGACAAAAATCAATTCAGGCACTCAAAGTAGACAATAAGGCTTTTCTTTAGCTATTCCCTTGAGCTGCCACTCTGAAAGCTATCCACATACTGAATTGTACTGAAAAATCCTTTAAGAATTTCTTTTGTGCTCTCTGACACAATAGCTGTGATTATATCGAAAAGGCATCAGATGCTCTTTAATACAGAGCCATACTCAGAGATGATAATCCAAAATGAAAGGTTATTTTTATATCAACCCACCATTTAGACTTGTGTTTATCTGCCTTTTCAGAATGACTCTTCTACTACAACTAGCTATATTAGAGGCAGTATCCAGTAAAAGAAGCAAATACACAAGGTAAACTGAATTGTCACTATCACATTTATACAGTTAGAATTCATTCATGAATCAGATTAATATAATTAAGACTAATTCAATTTCAATTTTTCAATTTCAAATTTATTGGTCACATACACAGTCATACATGGTACGATATGCAGTGAAATG
>JANHFJ010004482.1:78075-91233 GCA_032468195.1 Cerberus rynchops | reverse complement strand
TCTGACGATCATTTGTTTTTAATTTTTACATTCCCTTTACCTAATGGTCAGTGATTACAAAGGTCACCCTGTCTAGAAATATACATAGAGATTTTAAAAAATACAAATCAAACTTAAGTTTGCTGAGTCTGAATAGTAACTTGGGAATACTTACTTGATTTATACTGAGAGATATTGAAAGTGTCATTTTAGTTTGCCCAATCTTTGTGTTTAGATAATTCATGGAATTTGATACCAGTTATAAGAAACAGGCAAAAGAGAGTCTAAATCCTTTTGCATAGTAGTTTATACTGCCAGATTTTCAGAGTTTAAAGAGCTATATCTTCATAAATTTCTTGTGTCATAAGATATGAAATGCTAATATCTTGATTACTGAATAGTTGTTATCTAAATTTCGATTATAATGGCCACTAAAATAGCAGCAAAACACTTCCAATGAATCTCCTGTCACTAAAAGCAATGGGTAGTTGGGAGAGGGGTAATCAGGATCCTGCTTCCTGATGACTATGAACTTCACTTGACAAACCTTCCATGCCAAATGTGTTTTCCATTTGCTATATGGGAATTTATTTGTCCATGCCAAAATTCAGGTGTGCCAGCTCTTTATAATAAGCCATTTGGATGAAAGCATGGCTGGCTCAAAGGATTTTGATGTATTTTATTGCTGCCTTTTAAGATCATTGTTCAGAAATATCAAGTCTAATTTTGAAATCAATTAGCCATGAAGCCTGATGAGGTGTTGGCCCAGCTCAGGTTCACAACTGCTATCTATAGATTATTGTTGAGTCAGGTCCCTAGAGGAGATCTGTTTGCAGGCATCTGGTGGACACATGTCTGATCTCCTCTTAGAATTCTATTGATGGTTTAAATAGCAAAACCTAACAAGAAAAGCCTAGAGAGCATGCTGCTGTTTACCAGAAAACTATGTTTTTTACAAATCTCCTTAACATTTTAATCACTAAAGAATATTGTTGAGGCAGATGTAAACAGGATGAAATCTAATGACTCACTATCAGCAGATCAAAGGGAACAGTCTTCATTCTCTGTGTCTACCCCAAGGTGGCAAATTTAGCATGATTTCAATTCCAGAAATGCTCCGTCTTCAGGAAAGCAAAATGACTTAACATCAGACACTCTTATTGCACAAGGTGAGAATTCCACTTTCCTGAAGCAGTATTTTGGAATGACAGCCAAAACCAGGAAGGATGCTAGGTTGTTAAAAATGAAAGAGGTAGGTTATAAACAAATCCACATTGCACATCAGTCTCTATTTAGATGAACGAGAAATTTACATATTACTTACTTACATTAAAAGAGCTGGGGTGACACAGTGGTTAGACTGTAGTATTACAGGCTAATTCTGTAGACTGCAAGGAGTTCGATTTTTAGCAACTCAAGGTTGACTGAGCCTTTCATCCTTCCAAGGTTGGTAAAATGAGGATTCAGAATGTTGGGGTCAATATGCTGACTCTAAACTGCTTAGAGAGGACTATAAAGCACTATGAAGCAGTATATAAGACTAAGTACTATTGCTAAGTGGTACATTGAGGATGCAGAGTTTAAAGTTGCTTCAAAGTGTTTTGTATTGTGCTGAAAAATAAATTAATTATTTATACTTCTTATTAGCACATCTAAGTATAAATTGACATCTTCCTCCCCATCCACAGCTATCATTTTGTACCAAAGAATAGAGTTATACTTCTCTTAAAATTAAAACAAATTAAATTATTTATGTTAAATTATGTTAAAATCCCATTAATTTCAACTGGAAATGCTCAAAATAAATTCTCATGACAAACACAGTGATGTGTCATGAAGTTTCTTTGGATTTATCAGCTATTTGGGAAAATATGAATGAGTTATATTGCTACTCATTCATCTGTAGAAGAACTTTTGATGTAATAGATACATCTCTAATGGATAGACAATTATACCAAATAAACTTCTACCCTAAACTGCCTTCAAATTGGATCCAAAGGATTGCAAAAAGCTGATATTGACATAAATAATTCTCACTATTTTTATTAGCAGAAGTTAGCACGAGATAAAAAGTGTACCCAATGTATGAGATTACCATAATTTGTTCCTTTATAAAAAAAATCAGTTAAGGCAGATCTCTGTCTTTATTACTAAAAATTCAAACTGAGAACAAAATGGAATTATAAATTCAAGTGATACTAAGACATCCTAATTCTAAACAAAGTTGATAATTAAGAAATTAGGACTAAAGTGAGTTGCTATGAGCTACCCAGGATAATTGTATGTAAAATGGGTAGTCATATAAGTCAAAGCATACATATACACATGAATACATGAATACATACATACATACATGCATACATACATACATACACACACACAGAGCTATTATAAATGTTAGAATAAATATTCTGAATACAATCACCAGTAGCCATATTATATAGAATGTGATTAGAATTAAGAATGAACTTTTCTTTTCACTGTTTTTAACTATAACATAAAGAAGTATAAATACTTATGTAATAAGTAATGTTCATTAAGTTCATGTACTACTTTCTTAAACAATAATCAAACAAATATTAAGAGTCTGATGCAGAAGAAAATGTAAAATTAACTTTTTGTATCTACTAGTCATGCTAGTTCAGTACTGTTCTTTAAAATTGCAGATAAATGTCTCTGTATGATCAATTTTGTACAGTATGTGAAACAGTAGAAAACAGTAGAATTTTTTTTGTTAGAGTAAATCTTATTATAAATTCAAGCATGAGCATGAAATAGACTAGTTCTACACATTTCATAATTTGAATTATTGACATGGATGAAAGTAAGATGGTACTGTAAAGGAGTAAGTTAATTTTGCTATTGACTGTTTCCCTTCTTTAATTTATGTTTGTGAAAATTGTTATAAATTTCATGAAGTCTATTGATTAATTTGAGTGATATGTGCTATCATGTCAGTTTTAACTCCTAGCGATTACATAAATAGATCTTCTTCATTAGAAAATCCATGCCTTACTTGGTTCTCCAGGTTTTCATGAGGTGAATTTAAAAAAAAACACATTTATTATGATGTTTCTTTTTAAAGCTTACTTTCAATTAAGCCTACTTTCATATTAATCAGTCTTGTGTTAAGTCCCATCAATTTTCTCTTCATAAACTTAGCTATTCTCTTACATATAATAAAACATCAACACAGATTTGTTCTTGTTGATCCTATACATGAAAGCCTATATTGTCTTTTAGACTATACTGCTCACAATAATGGAATCTAATCAAATGCCTATTTCAATTAGTTAGGACTTAGTAGAAACATTACTCTAACAGGACAACAGCTGAAGTCAAGCCTAACTCTGAAGAACATAGTTCCTTTCCTTTTCATTAAGATATTTTTCTTGAACAAATAGCAAATATTTTTTAAAATTGTTTTGACAGTACTTTCTACTATGTTGACTTGGGTGGTGTGAAAAAAAGTTATATACTATTTGTTATATATTGTCCCATTTCAAGTAAATTAAGAAGAACGTTCTGAATTACCAAGCAGAATACCAAAATCAGAGCTTTTATCATCACAGCAGAGTCAAATATTTATTGTTATTTCTGAATATCTGCATATATAAAATGTTTTATGGTTCTAATTTTACATGTTAAATGAAATCAATATGATGATGAATATAATTAATGTGATTGAACAATAGGAATTTCAGTTTCAGTCTACAAGCCAACATCTCATGCATGTTGCCTTGAAATGTGTCGGACTTACTCCTAGATATCAAAACTATAATTTTGAGATGTGTGTGTGTGTGTGTGTGTGTGTGTATTCCTGCACGCAAACACAATTTCTTGAAATAGTCTTGAGAAAGAAAGAATTGACTGGTAAAATCTATCTTAACTATGTCATAATACTTTGCTACCATTGCTGAGTTTTGTTTAGAATTATGTGGCCTTAATGCCCCCATCTCCTGTTGAATTGCTCAGACTGGTAGTAGATTAGAAGGGAGAGAGGTGCCAGTATTATCTGTGTTAGTGCTCCAGGGGTCACATTACACTAACAAGATTGCCCTCCTTCAGAGATGACAGAATGCAGCTGCTTTGGGCCCTCTGTGGACTATAGAGATGTACATAAAGATGGATGTGTTGGAGAATAAACAAGAATTCTGGATATTTCTTCTGTTGACTCTTTCTGAATATTCAAAAATATTCAGCAAAAATATGGGTTAATTTACATGAATTCATTTATTGTTTTAGCTTATTGTGATCTTTAGGATTCTCTGTAGTTTATATATAAATAATAAGCATTCATATTTAATATTTTGAGTTTTCTATTCTCTATTTTTTTAAAAAGGATTCAGTAATATTTAAGGAATAATTTCTACACATTCATGTATTTTTCTTTCATTTCTTTTTACAGCCAAACATTATCCAATACATTAGATTGCTTTCAAACATTATCATTTAGCTTATTAGCATACTAATTATATCAATAAAATATGTTAAACTACAATCATCTCTGTTTTAATTTGGCACATCATAGTAATTTTTTTAAAAAAAGCAGCCAGTAAATTACTTGCTTATTTCACTTAAAGATTATACATAATTTATATTTAATGGCCCAAAGTAGAAGTTATATCAGCCAATAGAGGGCACTGAAGCTTTTAAATGACTGAAAACCAAGCACAAATAATTTTGTTTTATGAATACATTTAATTAGGAATGCTAATTAAATTGATTCTTAGAATAGTTCAGGAAATTGATCTTGAAACTTCTTAAATATTGATGATATTTGCTATAAGACAGAAAATATCTTTATTTTTATATAAATAATCTAATACTTACTCGTTATATTTATTCCTAATATTTTTGACAAGCTTGATTTTTTCAAACACCTACTTTGACAACTGATGTAACATTTAAATAATACCAGAAATATATATATCAAAGTTTATATGGCAAAGACAAAAAGCAACATTTAAATAAAAAATACTTCAAGCTGCAAAGGAAGAGATGATTGGGACTACCTGATTTCAAATTATGAAATTATGTTTTGCAGATTGTTGCTTACCTTGACTAAAACTGGGTTTTGCTTTGATAAAATAATTCTAGAATTAAAAGAACGCTGTCTGAGGTTCAGATGGCATGGTTTTTTTCTCTGGTACAATAAAATTAAGATTAATGTACTGTAGATATTTAAGAATCTTTATAAGTGCCACATTCAGAATATGGAACAGATATAAACTCAGACTTTCAAATCTACTATTATAAACCCAAAGACACCTTTATGGGTCTCAGTAGGAGAAGCATTTTGCAGGAAAGAAAGAATACGTACAAAAAATTGCTAAAATGTATAAACTTGTACTGAAACAGAAGAATAAATGAAAAACTTCAAGATAAATTAGGATAAGAACTTTGAAGACAATATGCTGATAGAATAGTGGGAAAACGTGGTAAAAAGAATCTACATTTGTATTACATTATAGTCTAAAAGATAATTTTTATTAAATGATTTACTGTTGGTATATGACTTCAGAAAAATTATTTAGAATTCATAAAGGTAGTTCAAATTTATATGTGGGCAACATGAATGTCATTTTATCATCTCTGATGGACTTGTAAAACAGCCAGAAATTTATGGATTTAAATACATATAATGATACAAAGATTTTTAAAGATCAATATTTGATTTAAACCAAATTTTTGCTGGAATTAATTGGAAGCCAATTATAAAAGAGCCATAGAAGATTAATTTTTACACATGATTACGGCTGCAAGACTCCTAAGTATGTATGCAAAACAGAAAAACTCTGAAATACACACAATAGGGACATCATGCTCTAGCATATAATTTGGGTATATACTGTTGTTGTTCTCTGGTGACATCTAGTGGCTAGGGACAAATACCAATCTTTATTGTTTGGAAATTTATCTGGCCCTTTAAGACATCCATCTTCCCATCATCCTTCATTCCAAAAAACAAGTGCATCCTGGGAAGCTAGACTCCATTTCCTTTAGCATTCTGAAGTGAGATTTAGATGTATCTGTATTTGTTAATTGTTATGCTCACCAGCAACTCAACAGTGCTTATTTTGTTCTTTATGTATTTCTGTTTTTCCCAGTTTCACCCATCCTGTTCTTTTAATAAAGAACCCAGATCTACACATACAACCTGATTTATTGGAGGATAGGTAGATATAGCTGCATGTTAAGCTACACACAGTAGAAAGTGTAGCAAGGGCAGAACAGGAGGAATTGTTTGGTGAAGTTGACAGAAATAGCAGAAATGAGAAAATTAAGCTGTTAGCGAAAGATCAACAACTACTATTAGCCGCTGGAAATCCCTTATGGAATTTTTGCTTTAAAAAGAGAAAATGGAACTTGTAATTTATGAGTTTGAAAATTGGAAAGTGTAGCTTATGCAAAGAAGGAAATCATGGTGTAACTTTAGAGAGGGCATAATATAAATATATTGATATCCACTATCAAGGAGATTGGAAGATGTTTCTTTATAAACTTTCTTTTCCCCTTACTTTTTCTTTTTCACTTTTGTTTTGTTTTCTATTTCTTTTTCTATTTTCTTTTTTCACTGTTATTTTTTATTTTTTATTATTTATATTTACTTCTATGCTTTCTTTAAATATATATTTATTTTTATTAATTATATATAATTAAATATAATTATATAATTATATCATAACTAGAATCTTGGTGAGTTCAGAATGACTAAAATACAACTGTTTCAATTCAATGCAACAAATTGCTTGCATTGTGCCTATGTTTTATGGTAACTATTTCTATTATTCTATGCTATTATTATTATTAAGCCTTATTAAAATTTTGTCAATATTCAATTGCTTGGATTTCATTTATCAAGTTTCCAATAGCTAAATTCCCCAGTGATTATGTATAAGCAAACTGTATACACATGAATATTAAGGCATACTGATTTACAGTACTGACATTATTTGATAGATTTTAAATTACTAATTAAATCTCCATCTCTTGCTTGTAGCACATTAGAGGCAACTGTTGAGCCCGGTGAAAACAAACTACTGGATGAAAATGATCAGCAAAGCTATTCTTACCCTCATATGTTTTAAGTAAAACATCCAGGCAGAATTACAAATTATTCCTATTTGATACACATACACATTTTATTTAAATTATACAGCTCAACGACTATCACAAAAGCCATTTCTTTGATCAATGTGAGATCAGAATTGTAGTTCTTTCCCATCACATGCAAATTCTATATACCTCAAATTCAGGAGGTATACAGGACAGTTTGCAGGAAATTAAGTACCCAAATCCAGTCAATGTTACCAGTGATTTTCAAATATTGTACTCTATGTATGACTATATTTGAAAGTAGCCAATGATATTAAAATACATTCACTAGACCAGAAAATCTTATGTCTTTCATTGTATTTTATTGTGACTTCATCAATGTATGGGATGATGAACATTCATCTCTTTTAGAATGGTTGTGCCTGATGTTCAAAAGAACGACTATCAGTGATGAAACATTTACTGCATTTGTTTAAAAGGGATGTTTGAGAGGTTAATTGGAAACCATTATTCATATGTGCATTCATCTCAGGAGCTCCTGTTCTGTTTCACTTCAACTCCAGTTTTGCTTTCTCACTAAAATATCAAATAACTGAAAGAGTTTTTAAAAAGGTCTACTTTTGTTGCAATTATATTGTAAAGCACTGTCAAAGCTTTGCAAGTCAAGTAGTCTAGGAATAATCTAGGTAATTCTGATTTTCAAGGCCATTGGGAAGATTGTTATATTTTAGTCCACACCACAAAGTGATTATATAAAAGCTAACCAAGTATTTAGGGCTATCAGAAATATGACAATTAATATTTAAACGTATCAAACACAAACATTTTTTCTTAACAAACACAACCCTGCATGTTTTTGTCTTTTTCATTTAATAGCATAATCAATTTTCATTAGAACCACAGCATATATGGAGAAGAGATTTAATTTTCTTTAATGTGTTTCTGGCAAAAATGTTTCATGTTTCAGGTACTATCATAGTTATGTACTAAGGGCACAAAACTTTGTTTTCCAAAGTTAAATTATATAAGTAATATTTTAATAAGATTCTTCTGGATAATAAATAATTACTATCATCACCACCCAATTGGAATTCTACACACGTACAGTATGCTACAATAAATTTCAGGTTTTTTCACATCTAAATGTGAGAACCAGTTTTGTGTTGTGATTAAGGCACCCAGGTTAGAAACCAGAAGTAGTTTTAGTTCTACTTTAGGCATGAGACCAGCTGCAAGATTTTAGTCCAGTAAGTCTCTCTCAGCTCTAGGAAGCAGGTGCTGATAAGCCATTTTTGAAAATCTTGCCAAGAAAACTACAGAGACTAGTCCAAGCAATTCTGTGGCATCAACTTTAATGCAACAACAACAATCCAAAGACTAAATGTAGGAATTAAAAAATGTAGTTTTGCTAATTTAAGACCTCTTAATTCAATGAATGTATGCTGCAATTAAATCTGGAACTGCCAAAAATAGGAAAACTTACTCTGAAGTTGGTTTTAGCTTTTTCAATATTTTTGCTTTATATATAAAACAGTCAAATAATCTTTCCTATTTGAATTTATGCTCTATGGAACACTAATTCCATCATATTTCACTGATATTTTATCTGTCTGTCTGTCTATCCATCCATCCATCCATCCATCCATCCATCCATCCATCCATCCATCCATCCATCCATCTATGGAATAATTTTTAAATTTATATAAATGTGTTAGAAACATATATTAACTAATCCAAGTTTCCACAAAGTTACTTATTAACAGCCTCACAACAAACATAAGGTTTAATTAAACATAGTTTCAGATTGTAGCTACACACAAGCAAACATACCAAACTTAATTAGCACAATGTAAACACAATTGTAAAGCTCAGAGTTCAAATGAAGACACTCTATCCACACCACTTTATTTAATCAACCACTTCTCTGGGTCAACATGTATACACACCAACACCCCTTAAATGTCACCAGAACCTAGAACCTACAATATTAGAATTGTAAGGGAGATCTTCTAGTCCAACCTCCTGCTTTAGCAGGAAACTCTACACCATTTCAGATAAATGGTTGTACAGTCTCTTTTTGAAAGTTTCCAGTGATGGAGCAACCACAACTTCTGAAGGCAAGTTATTCCATTACTTGCTTTTACCGTTAGGAAATTTTTCCTTAACTCTATGTTGCTTCTTTCCTTGGTTAGTTTCCATCCATTGTTTTTTGTTTGTCTTTTGATGCTTTGGAAAATAGTCTTTGTAGGAGCCCCTCAAATTTTAGAACACTGCTCTCATGTCTCCCCTAGTCCTTCTTTTCACTAGACTAGAAATACTCAATTCCTGTAGCCATTCTTCATATGCTTTAGTCTCCAGTTCCCTCCAGTTCCAGTTTCTCTTCTCTGGACTTTTTCCAGAGTCTCAACATCTTTTTTTTATTGTGGTGACCAGAACTGAATGCAGTATTCCAAGTGTGGTTTTACTAAGGCTTTGGTACTAGAACTTCTTGTGATCTTGATTCTATCCCTCTATTAATGCAGTTTAGGATTGCATTGTCTTTTTTGGCTGCTGTCAAACATTGTTGACTCATATTTAAATGGTTGTCTACTAGAACTCCAAGATCCTTCTCACAGTTACTAGCATTAAGCCAAGTTTCATCCAGCCTGTACCTATACAGTTGCTTTTTTTAAAATGTAAAACCTTATTTTTATCTATATTGTGTATCTAAAATGTAATCAACACTATTTTCTTTGCTAATACCACTGTGTCCATTAAATTATGCTGCAGAATGATGATGGAATAAAAGACTTTGAATTATGTCCAAACATAAAAAGAAGAATCCTTGGAAGTAACTACACAGACCATGTAGATCACAAATTTTTGTATTACAAAAATATATTTGTACAAATAGAAAATGTTTATATATTACCATAGTTCATACTATTTGGTTGGTCAGACTTCTGTTTAAGAATGAGAACCTCTATTTGTTTAGACTGAGTTTTTCATCCATTTAACTCACTCTGGCTCCAGTGTCACAAATTCAAACTGCGGTTGATGAAAAACTCACATTACACTGACAGGTTTAAAAGAAAAAATCTGATGCAGTTGTGAACTGAAATTATTTCCTGTTAAAGGAAATTGTTGTATAACACTTGCAAATGTGATTAAGTTAAGTCATGTGTTCTTTCGTTATGAAATACTTTACAATTGTAGAATTGTGTCAGGAGAAGGGTTGATTAAATCATAATATTTAAGTATAGCTGTAGATAAGATAATCAAGCCATCACAGTTATTTTTATATATTTATGAATTAGGATTAATGATTGGACTGAACTTTGGTTTCTATTGCTAGAATAAGTAATACACACAATAATTAAACTATTGTAACTTTGATTTCCTTGAAAACTCCAGCGTATTTTGGAGTTGATGGCAAATTATATCTCTTAACAACAAATTAAAATACTTCATATTTTAGGCCTTATTATTATACATCTATTCTATCAATTACATATTGTCCCAAACACAGATGCACTGAATAGTCTTTGTGAAAAGAGATAAAAAGAGCTAAAAGGGCCACTAATGGAAGAGTCACTGTCACTCTGCTGAACAATAAAGTTTTATCAGCACTATAAAAATATATTTCACACAGGCATTTATACACATTTTAATGTGTGTTCACCATATGCCTCTAATGCGACACACTGAACTTCCACTGCACAATTTGTAAAACAATATTGTAGAATAGAAATTGGCATCACTAGCCAAATGAAGCATCCTGCTAATACAAGCAGCCAAAAATGTCTAGATGGCTTGATTTTCTACTGCCTGCTGAAGTTAACATGCATAGCAGCCTTATATGACTGGATATATGACACAATGAAAGGTATTAAAGGCCTCTAAAAAGCCAAGAAATTACCTCCTTCACAAACCTGAATAAAAGTGGATATAAACATTTGTTATTTGTTAATAAGAACTCTAATGTTCATAATCAAATTAGAATGGCTTATCTGCCCATTCTCAACATTTTTGCCATATTCCCCAGCCTGAGATTTAAAGTATGACTCATCTTATTCCATTCTGGATGTTCTGTGGTGGGTCCAGATTTATGTAGGCCAACTCTTTATGAAAACTATATAAATTTGCAGGTTTTGACAGAAAATAAGTTTTTTTCTGGAATGACTGAATGATTTCAATACTAATAATTAGTTGTGTTATGCTGATAAAATCCAAATTTCAGCATGCTGTGTTTTAGCATAACCTCTGGCTGACTGAACCAGATTCTAGTTATAAATGGACGTATCTTAGCCATGTTATGCCGAGAGGGGGGAAACATGGTTTCCTTTCCACAATCCCAAATACTAGCTATTGTAATCCTTAGATACATTTTGCTCTCTAATGGGTATCTTTTATTGACGTTCTATACTTATAGGAACAATATTAGTTGTGGCTACTAAATTTGGGCTGCAAAAAATATGGATGATCCCTAGATCAGTGGTGAAATACAGTCTGAAATGCAGTCTGAAATGCAATTCTGCCGATCCAGTAGTGGCGACACCTCCCCCCCGCCCCTACGATGTTTGGGCCCTCCCAATCGCCCATGCTCTTCCTTGCCTTATATCCCCTTCATTTCCCCCCCCTTTTTACTCACCTTACTCACAGCTGTTCCGCACAATTCTTCAGCTTTCCTAATCATCCTGGCTGTCTCCAGTAAGCAAAATGAAGCTCTTTAGAAGCTGCACACACACCGAACTGGTAGTAAAACTGGTTGGATTCCACCACTGCACTAGATGTCAATAAAGAAAGATATAAACCTGCTCTTTCTTGCCACCTTCTGATCATTCACATTTTTGTCACCCAGATTTGGTAACCTTATCTAAAAATCCTAAACAGAAAAATATTTCTGTCATAAATATCTAATCTGTTGTATTAAGACAGGTTTGAACTGCAAATTTTGTTTAGTTCTGAATTCTCCAGTATGGATACAAATAATTTTAATAACTTTAAGAAATATTTTTGGGTGTGATTCCAATGACTCATTTCAATAACCATGCATTTTCTTCTAATGTTGACTGCATTGACTAAAATATTTTTTTCTAATATGACAACTTCTAATCACTATAATCATTTGGTTTAGAAATTAATAAATTGATATAGTCTATATGGTTGATAGGGCTTGTTTCTGATTTGAAAAAAGTATGTTTGTCATGTACTTTACATGAAAAATTGTAAACTGGTACACAATTAAACTGTTTTAATACAACGATTTCCTTTTTATTGAAATGAACACTGTAATGTGAGACTAGCAGTTGGAATAGGCATGATTATTAATGATACTAATCCAAATGTGGGAGATTTAATTGTTTTTTGTTATTATTTTAGGCTTGACTGTAGCCATAAAACTCAAATGTTTTCTAAAATATGTAGCAGATGCATCCAAATAGATCATATAAAATATGTAAACCATATGATATCACAATCCAGTTAGGAGGCATATGTACTGAAGCATTCTTCTAAAATTGATTTGGGATACTGATGTATTAAACAGAATTACGTATGCCTTGTGTTGATATATAATACAGCAGCTAAAATAGTAATCTGGTAAAAGAAAATCACATAGACCTCTTAAATCATGCTGACTAGTTGTATAAAAACGAAATAGATTACTTTGTTTAGTCACTTCCTCACTTTTTTTACAAGGGTATTTTCAATTTAATTGTCCTGAGTTCAGACAGTGTCAGCTATCAGAATTATGTAAAGTGGAGTGGAGCCTTACAGTAATCAAGACTTTCTTTCCAATATTGTGAAACTGTTGAAACCTTTATCTCAAAGTAAAATATATATTAAGGTATTCTGTCTGAATGATTATTTAATCTTGCTTTCCCTAAGTATATGTTTATTCATTGTCTGAACTGTGGATAGATAAGGGATGATTTTACATTTCATATGTCTTATTAATTGTGTCTTCCCTGCATCCACAAGATGCTTAATAGTCCTAGGTCAAATTATGCAACTAAAAGTTCAAATGACATCATTTTACTATATGAGAAATAACCTATGACTTACTGGAGATAAGTAGACTGATACAATGTCCAATACAGTGAATGCATAAATTCTTTTTTTTTTTATTAAAAATTTTAA
>JANHFJ010004479.1:85791-102815 GCA_032468195.1 Cerberus rynchops | reverse complement strand
AGGCATCTCAAAGTGGTTTACATTAAAAATCAGCAAATAAAACAGAGCTAGGTATCAGTTAAAACATATCTTTAAACATTATAAAATGCTATACTGCCAAAAAGATAATGAAGATATATCTCTGCACACACAGCTGCTTAGAATTTTGTATGATGTTTCAATCCATAAAAAATGACAATAAAGGTTATCTTAACAGTCAACAAAAAAGGCATGAAAACCAAGGAGAACAATACAAAAAACAGAATGGCCTTACATTTGAGAAAATAATCTCGTGATTCCAAACTGGCGGGGTTGATGCTCCTTTCTGAAACCTGTGGTTCAATTGTCACTGTGAAAAGAAGAATTTGTCATCAATATATACTGTCAACATTACCGACGGAACTGAAAATATCATCACCATAAAGAAACCTTTTGTCCCAAAGTAGTAAGAGCTTCCATTTTAGAGGAAGACAAATTGATTTCCAGCCAAATGGGGTCACATCTTCTTATGCTTTACATTCTGTGATCTTCACAGAACATATATAGGCTTAAAGATCACCTGCTGAGTGAACCATTTTTAGGAATGAAGGCAGATATATGTGTCCCAGAATAATATTGTAGAATGCAATCTGGGTCGGTGAGATTCACTTTCTGGTGAGAGAGAAGTTCCCTGAGGATGGGCTCCAGTATGAATCTGAAAGCTTGGAAGACTAAACCTCTGGTCCCAGTGACCAGCCCAGATTGGATCCTGAAACATTTTAAAGCTGATAATGCATCACAAGAGAACAACTGCATATGTTAACAAAAGATCCCAATTCCAACAGGGGATTGGAATTCTGCAGGGACACCAGCAGAAAACTCAATTGAGCTAGCAAGTTTTCCTTGATTTTACTTGTCCCTTTCTATACAAAATGCACAACTGTTTTGGACTGGGCATAAGTGATGGAGCTAATTTTCAAAGCATTCTGTGGGTCACTGCCAAGACTTTAGGGAATCAAGAAACTATAGAGTATTTATGGGAAAATCTCCATATTCCATGTTCCACTTTGTGCTATGTGAACATAGGTTGTCTCTGACAGCTAAAAGAATTGCCAAGCTGGGTGTTTTTTTTAGAACTAAAGAGTAGAGAGGAGTATGGGGATGCCTTGAAGAAGATAGTGGCAAGTGTTGGGAAAACATGACCTTAGCCTGGGAAAGACAAGAAAAAAACTCAAGACTGTCCCACCTTGTCTTTATTTAGTGTAAGAGAACAGGAATGAGAAACATAAGGCTTTCGAGGGTCTATTAATATAGCCTACAGTATATCAATAGAGTAGAGATCTATTATTTCTTGTGCTGCTGTTTCCTGACCTGGCCTACATCCAAGGGCTGACACAATCTCTGTGGAGTTCGCATAGAAACTGTTTTTATTATTTGCAGGGAAAAAAACTGCCTCACCCTGTTTTTTTGCTTATTGGCCTGAGCATATCTCTGAAAAACAAAAACAATTTTTCATAAGATCCATTTCCACTTTTGTTTTGCATATGATCAAGCGAACGTACAAAACGTGATGCAAGGATATGGGCTGGGGTGGAGAGGAATGCAAATGTTTTATTTTCCTTCAGGGGAAAGCAGTGATTTTCATCCCTGATGTGCATCTGGAGTTACTGTTCAAAATTACAACGGCACTAAAATGATTTATAACCGCTTTTCACATTTACAACTATTGAGGGTCATGTAAGCAAAATTCAGATGCTTGGTAACTGGTTCCTATGCATGACAGTTGCAGTGTTCTGGGGTCACATGACCCCCTTTTGTGACCTTCTGACAAGCAAAGTCAATGGGGAAGCCAGATTCGCTGTGTTACTAACCTAACCTCTGCAGTGATTCACATAACAACTGTGGCAAGAAATGTTGTGAAAAATGTGCAAAACTCACTTAATGAATGTTTCACTTAGCAACATAAATTTGGGGTTCAATTGTAGTTGTAATTCGAGGATTGCCTGTAGTTCTACCTAAATATAAAGGACTTGAGGGTGGGGGAAAGTAATAATGCTGGCAAGATGGCAAAATGACAGTATATACCTGTGATGGCGAACCTATGGCACGGGTGCCACAGTTTGGGCACACAAGCTGTCGGCCAACTTACCTCCAAGCTGAGCATGCATATGCAATTGCGCATGCACGAATGCATGATTGCAGAGACCCAGCTGGTCTTCGGGCCACCGCTGTGCATAGGCGTGTGATTGCAGCAGGAAATCTAGCTGGTCTTCTGAGCTCTCCTGCGCATGCACACATGATGGCTCATGTGTGGATGAGTGCCTGTGTGCAGCATGCACGCATTGCACCTGCAAAAGCTGCACCCATGCGCAGGTGGTGCAGTTGCACATGCAGTGCACATGGAGGAGTCTCATGCAAGTGGGGACGGCGTACACAAAGCACATACTTTTCGGCACTCGGTAAGTAAAAGGTTCACCACCACTGGTATATACTGTAAAAAGCTCTAGCAGTTCTTTTAGATATTTCTATTTAACTCGCTACAAAAGATAAGCGTTTGTTAATTACCGTTAAAATCCAAACTTTCCTGCCAGTGGCAGTCAGATGTGGAACAGCTCTAATGTAATAATGTTTTAAACAGCTGCACAAAGAAAACACAAACAACTAAGATTTCAAACTTAGAAATGAGCCAACAATCTTCATCTTCAACTGAACAAGCAACATGAGGTTTGAATCTGGCAGGATAAGAGTCTGGAAATCAAAAAGTAACAAGTAAAAAAACCCTTTCTCTGTTCTGTTATTTCAAGGACACCAGCTTTGGATATGTTTCCCAAACCACCAGTAACCACACCTAGTGATGTCTATTTGTTGCCTATTTATATATTTGAGTCATTTTTGAAACATCTGAGTGCTATTAAAAGCCTAAATAACTAAGACTGCTTAGATTCTTCCTAACTTGCATTTTTTTTGTCAGTTGCATCTCTTTTAGATGGTGCCTATCTATTTTGTTTCTTTTCACCTTGAAGGCCAACCATTTCATTTTGATCTGCTAATCACAAATGGTAACTCGAAATTGTTTTTGTGCCCCTTCTATAGTGCCACAGGGGACTTAATAAATTGTAGCCAGTGGATTTGAATATCCTCCCTCATCTAAGTTCTAAAATAAAGACTTATCAAAACTCTACAGAATGGTTTACCATAAAAAGCAAAGTTTGCATACCACTGTTACACAAGAAAAAAAGAATCAGATATTTTCAGAAAAAAATCAGAGAGTAATATGAAAGTTATACATATGAAACTCTGAAAAGCTGCATGAAAGAAAAGAAATAGGAACCTCGGAGTGACAACAGTTGACAGAGCTTCTAGAACTTACATGTAAATAACAATAAATTTGACATCTCATGAGTACTTTATTATAGTGTGCTGAATAAGCCAAGAATTAAATATGCAAAACCAATGAATTAAGCCAAACTCTGAACCATACTGTGGCTTAGCATAGGAGTCCCCAATCCTCAGGCTGTGGCCTATTTGGAACTGGCCCACCACTCATGTGGCCTGGTTCCCCAACCCTCTAGCCGGGCCACCAAGCCACAAAGGTTGGGGATCACTGGCTTAGCATAATAGACAGACTCAGTGAATGGATGCCAGGCTCCACTGCTGACATACAGCTATATTCTACAGCCATAAAGATCTAGTACTTTAGCTGGAGGGCAACTCTTGAAGGACAAGAATTCTGCCCAAATCTCAAGGTTTTTTCCATTATGAAATGGGTAGCTATAAAAATCCAATAAACAAATAAATTACAAACCTTCTGGTATCCCATGAAGAAAAGGTCCATTCTCACCCTTCCCTGACAGTTGGTCCCATTGGTTCTTGCAAATATTTCCCAGCAGCTCCTTCATAGCAAACACGGCCTGACTGGATTTAATAAAACTCAGCTCTCTGGGGAAGTTTGAACATGCAAGGGTTTTTTCCTCAGCTGCTATTTTTAATGCCTGGAATTCCTGGTCAAGAAAACAAACAAAGTTACAGCAATTGTTTTACTATAAGGTCTATTCAGCAGATACCGCTCTTCTCAAGTCACGAACACTTAATTGGCTTAAAAACTCAACACAGATGTGGCAGGAGATGAAGTGAGGGGAAGAAGGTATACACACAGCTCTACTGGCTGTAACTACTGGCACACTCTGTTCCTGGATCTTCATCAAATCCAAGAGAGACTTCTCCTGATACTATATGGCCCCTTGTCTCCAAGAGTGAAAGAAATGAGAAAACATTTCTCTGGTAGAGATCTTGATGGGAATGAACATGTGATCTTGGATGAATAAGACAATCAGACAAGTGGTGGGACAATAAAAGAAAAACATACAGGGCACATTCATCCAGTCATATGGAACCACCCCCTGGTAGACACAAACTATTAAGTGAAGCATCCTTTTTCACTAGCCCTGTATATTAAAGACAAGTGCAACAAAGCTGTGGCTGCCCTATGATTATATTGATGGAAACACCGGGATGCTATTTCACATAATGGGCTTTATAGGCACCAACCACACACATTTCTACTGTGCAAACACATATGGGTATGGAGCTGGCTCTTGAGCAAGAGCTCCAGAGTTACTGCTGGACCTTCTCCAGGCAGAGCTGATGCATCCTGAGTGCCCA
This sequence comes from Cerberus rynchops, assembly GCA_032468195.1. Classification (NCBI taxonomy): domain Eukaryota; kingdom Metazoa; phylum Chordata; class Lepidosauria; order Squamata; family Homalopsidae; genus Cerberus; species Cerberus rynchops. The sequence goes on along the minus strand of JANHFJ010004479.1, from coordinate 98,195 downwards.
GGTGGAGAAGAGATGTAACAAAGCCTATGCTGTCTCTCTGCTGGCACCTGGATCATCTGCAAATATAATTCTTGGGAGCGCACCTGAAGGAAAGTGATGGTGTCCGTGCTGGGGACTTTCTCCAGGTTCTGCTTGTGTTCCATCAGCAGGGCATGTCGCTCTTCTTTATGCCGCAGTTCCTCCTCCGCTCCGCCCAGCATGGCTCTTTCATCAACCTCAATGAAACCAAGCACTTCCTTCTTAAAGGTTGCCAGGACTTTGGTGGCCTCAGCAAAGAGACTGCTGACCTTTTCCTTCTCCTTCTGAGCAGTAGCCTTAAAAAAAAAACCATGGATTTATTCCAACAAAAATCTTTTGTCATATTATCATTGCCTAAAATGTGAATAAACCAAGCTCTTTTCCCAAATAAGAACAAATGAATTATCACGTGCAACCTACATTTAAGAAGTAGTCTGAGAAAATACAATATGGAACCCATCAAAAGAATCGGGTTTTGTTTTTTATTACGAACAACTATGGCGAGATTAGGAAATTAACAAGTTTTACCCTTTCTCCCAAACTCTACACTCAGGTTTAGCTATTATAAAGAAATCAGAAGTCAGTTAGTCTTCCAGTTTGCTGAAGGTTCTAGAACGCTGTCCATTAGTACAGCAATGACCCAGGAAGAGGAGCAGGGATGAAGATTTAGTGACTGCTTTTTAGAGCTTTCAAGCAGGTTAAAGACAGGAATGGGAACAGAAAGCTTCCTATCCTTATTCAGAGAAAAAGTATGCAAAATTGCCATTTTTTTATAGAAAGCTTGGCTTTGGTTCATTTGGTGAAGTTTATCTGGGTAGGAATGAGGGCACTTTATTTCCTGAACAGGAAAAAGGGAGAGGAGAGACAGACAGTTCAAATGCAGTTATTTTGTTGCCAAATTTAAGGAAAACTATTTTCAGATGCCATTAGCAGCAGATGGAGTGATGGAGGGTTGTATGTAAACTATGAAGTTACCTTTACTTTTCAATGATAAACTCCTATCTTGCCCTCTAACTTGGTTCTTAAAAAGATACCTATTGGATAAAGGAGAGCTTTTCTGTAAACCTAGAGGATTTCATGAGAACATACTGAAGAAAAACATAAGCGGCTTCTCCCTGAAATTTTTTTTATAAAAGTTGCTTCTTAAAAAGTTTTTTTTAAATGCATTTAGGGCTGTATCTCTTGGCAAATTGAGTGCCAAGATCTTTGTGTGTTTCATTTTTTTCCTTGTCCTTCAGACTCACACACTTCTTTTCCATCCCTCATTTTAATAATTTTTCCTAATCTAATTTACTGTGCTGTTCTCTTTGCAGGCTAATCATATTGCTGCGGAAAACTTAAAACTAGCATTGAAGTGGAATGTAAATGCTGAAAAAAAGAAGAGAGGAATATGAGAATACTCCCCATCTCTTAACTATGGCTAAGAAACTTGAAGAAGTTTTAAAAAACACACCATGGTTGTTCTAGAAATACCACAAAAAGTACCACTTTGGGCACGGAATGTTCTGGCATTATGAGGAACATGCCATTCCCAAATTGAGGGAATTTTAGCAAAAGTTATAGAGTTTTGCAATTTCTAAGGAATGACATCCAATCCTTACTACGTTTCATAAAATAAGGAAACTTTTTCTCTATTATGAGTTATCCATGAACTTTGTTTTTGCCCTACAGTACTACTTTTCTACAGATATGGGGTCCCAACTCCAAGGATCAAACATTAAACACTGACACTATCTGCTATTCAAAGAAAGAAGTCTCATGCAATTCTTTGCATTTATAATTTAGTTCTCAGGAAAACATTTGCATAAGAAATGGTGAAGCAGCAGGGGTAGAACACGACCGGTTTTGCTACTGGTTCGATGCGCGTGCATGCGTGCCAAGCAGTGCTACAGCGCAGCTCTTTAAACCTCTTTTAGAGGCAGCAGGGATCATCAGGAAGGCTCTGTAGATACATCGAACAGCTGATTAAGATAAGTAACAAAAAAAAAAACGAAGCTTGTATAAGGAAGTATAAGGGTAGGGGCAACTGTCAGGGTGCTAGAGACTACTAAGCGGGGAGACTACTAGAGACTAGCAGGGGTGGGTGGGGCCAATTTCAAATCTCCACTACCAGTTTGGGCGATGTGGTGAGATCCAATTGAATTTCACCACTGTGAAGCAGTACATTTGTTCTTTATTTATATGTGAATTAGTTAATATAGAAAATTATAGAACAGACATATATAATCCCTAAGTGGGCACTTCTTGAAGACAGCATTCCTCAGATTTTCCAGTTAGGTCATGGTCTCTAGCATCCTGACAGTTGCCCCCTTCCTAAGGGGAAGGATGGCCTATTTTTATTACCTTTTGACAACAGACAATAAAGGGAGGAAAGTCTGTGGAAAGGAAAGGTTTCAGAGGAGAGTTCAACATTTTGCTTTTTACTGGGGATAAAATAAATGTGGTGAAATACTTTGATGAGGTCCACCATCCTCTTCATTTGAGCTATTGCGGCTCCCAGTTCATCCAGCTGATTTTCGATATTGTTCAGGATTTTTGGCCTCTGAGCCTTTCAGGCAGGGAAAAAAAGGAGAATCAGAATCTCAACTTTGCAGAAATTCACATTTCACAATTATTTTTACACAATTTGTATAGAAATTGACATTTACAGTTCAATCATGATGACTACACACATATATGTTACGGTACAACTGTCCTGTTTTTCTAAAGATCAAAATAAATTCATTTATCCGGAGGTGCAAAATGCAGTCAAAGGTCAGGTGTAAGACTGCATTTTCCATTGTGTCTCATCCTTATCCATTCTATCCCTCAAGTCTTTATTATTGCTTATATACACAGCCAATTGCTCTTAAGCTCTCTTTCTCAATCCTACTTATTTTTTTTCCAAGTAATGCAAAAATAAAACAAACCCTCTGCCTGGTGAGCAATTCAAAATACATGGGAGTTGGTTTAGATTTGAAATCATGATTGACATTGAATTATTTGGGCAAAAGCATCACTCTCCTCCCTACAAGGCCCTTAATCCAGGTTAAATTTTCTTTTCCTTTATCGCTTAGTATTTGTTCTATTCTGATTGGAATTAAAAAGGAACAAGTGTCCATTCAGACGCCCTCCCCTTACTTCATGAGACCATGTGCTAGACTGAGATAAAAACCAGACCCGGACAAAGATAAAGACCAGTCTGAGTGGGCTGCCCTGAAAAGAACAATTGTTGCATTATCGAGAAAGAACCAGGGCAGAATGAATCAACACCCCTTTTCTTATTAAAAAACAAGGAAATTAAGAGTGGTAGGAAGAGAGCTTATCTGCTGATGCCATAATAACCCACTGATCTCTTAAAACAAAGCCAGGGGAGGAAAAGAAAAAGATTAAATGGTAAAGTATTCCAGGCTGCCCTTTTCTTAAACCGATTCTGAAAACACAACCATTTCCCAGATACCAGTGACCAATGTGCTCCTTAGTGATATGTGCTAACTACAGCGTCTAAAAACTATTTTGCTGCTACCATTAAAATAGTACAAGGGGGAAAAGCTTGATACTGGTCTTGCATGAAGATAAGACTCCCTGGGGATCAAATTCAATTATGTGTTTCTTGGAAAAAACAGAGACACATCTTGCCATTGGATTTTCTGTTCAGTCCTGGGATTTCCTAGTGATTTCCCATCCAAATCCTAAATCTGTCCCTTGTTTTACTTTTCAACACCAGCCAGGATGGGTGCTGCCACCTGTTGTGGGTAGCAGAGAGAATTCTGAAGAATCACTTTTAGGTTGTTTCTGTATGTGTTATGTGCATGTTTATATTCACTCATAAATTACCAAATGCTATTTTGGATTTATCTTTAAACTAAGACAATTTATTTAAGCTTTTCCAAGTGCGGTCATCTCTGATTTTGAGCCAAAAGCCATCTATTTTTGCCAAACAGGAAGACCTTTGCTTCCTCTGTTTCACCAGGAGCGATAACATTTCATTCCCGCGAGAAAACAATTAATAATTATGTTCCTTTTCATTCATCTGCTCCAAACTGCTTTGGTTTCAGCGCTGGAGGCAATTTATGGCTCGCTGGCTTAAAAAAAAGAATTGGTGTCTCAGATAGAAAGGATTGCTTTATTTCGACTAAGAAAATGGTCCACCTATTCCAGTAATGCCTACCGTCATTAAAAAGGGATTTTCATAGCCTCCTAGCAAAGTCTTTCCATGTGCTGCAACTCATGTTTCTATAATTAAAGCTGCTGGATAAAGAGCCCAAGACCTTCTACATATCAAAGATATACAACACCACTGAATTTTTAGCTTGCCCATGGCAGGCCTCAGTTATTGGCTGGAAGAATCCAGCCTCTCTTGGAGGATTTATCTGGAATGGAATCAGGGATACAGAAAATATAAGCAGGCAATTTATCAGACAAATATGAGAATCAGAAAGAAGGAAAAATCTCTTCTCTTTTGAGAGGGCAGCACTGCAAGAGATTATACAGTGTCTGACAGTTAACCAAGTATAAATTCTAAATTACTGTTCCTCCTTGTTCACGGACAATCAACTCTCTAGTTCCTAGGTACCATTAGAGTAATAATCTAGCCATGTTTGTTTTAATGGTAGCCAAGCAGTCTATACTAACCACGTCCCCTGAATTCTCTTCTTTTGCCTGCCTTATTGCATGTTTCTGCTATCTGAAGTGAAAATAAAGTATAAAACATAGTTTTATATATAGTTTACATATGTAGTTTTCAAACAGTTTAAAATCCTCAATCTCCAAAAAACTAGAAAAAACTCTGGGCCCTGGAAAATCCTACTTATCATAGTAGTAGTAATCATAGTTGTGTAATTTGTGTCATGACATTACCCACTGTGATCCTTTTTCAGCAATACTATGATAACCACAGGCATTTGCTACAGCCTTCAGTAGGTTCTTCAACTATGTAAGCTGCTTATTATAAAAAAAAAGCAGGCGATTGGTTTTCCAAATATCACACTCTTCCCATCATGTCCTTATATTTTTAGAGCACAATTCCCAACATACCATCTAGTCTGCCTGATGAGCAAATTTATCTGGGCATCCAATAAAGTAGAATGCAACGATATACATTAGGAGCGGTAAAACACATTTTCTTCTCTGTCTATCTGTAACAACTGCGTGTTTCCACTATAAAGGTTATAACAGTTTCCATCTCTATGCAGGAATACTTTCACCTTCCAAGGATGCTGGAACAGAACTCCAAAGTGATTGGAAGGAAGAAGACAGGGCAAAGGGAAAGAATTCAGGGATGATGTGCTGCTTAATACTTCTGCTATAGACTGCTTGGCTACACAAAGATTCTCTAGTTCAGCAATGTCAATCTCAAGGCCCGGGGCCAGATCTGGCCCATTTGGTGCTTAGAGCTGGCCCGCAGGGTCACCCTGGAAACAGAGAAAGACTGGCCCGCAGTGCCTCTATCAGAGAAAACGGAGCTTGTGAGGGCCACAGGCGGCCCTCCTGAGCTCTGTTTTTGCTGACAGAGGGTTGCAGGAGACTATCGCAGGCGAAAACAGAGCTCAGGAGCCTGTTTTTGCTGACAGAATGCTCAGGCCACCACAGGTGCCCCCGACATGAGTGATGTTGAGCTGGCCATGCCTACTCTGGCCACGCTCACCCCCGAGGTCAAACACAATCCTGATGCGGTGCTCAATGAAATCAAGTTTGACACCCCTGCTCTAGTTCTTCAAAATACATATACTAGTCTACATGGGTTTCTTGGTGAAAGATTATATCACAATACTTAAGGTACTTTAAATGGTTCATTACAGCTTATGAATATTTGTAGGCAATGCTACTTTCCACTTTTTAAAAACCACTCCACTTCCCAATTATAATTATGCTGTATAAAGGCAGTGTAAGTATGAAAAGAATCTCGAGTGTTACCATCTCAGCAAGCCTTCTAAATGTACCAGGGGTTGGCCACCTGAGTTTACCCTGAATCTAGAGATTATATTAATATTCAACAGGCAAATGCTTTTTTTTTTTTAAAGGACCTTCTTCCACCAAAATAAGGCTGGAAAGTGTAGAGAGAAAATCTTGGGACCCCAACTACACCTATTTCTATTTCTAACCGCTATGAATACAACAGAATGGCCAAAATTACACTGCTGAAACCAGCTCTTTGGAGCCAATTGTCTACAGCCATTCTCATCCTTGAAAAAAAACAATAGGTCAATGGTAAGTAAAAATGATTGCTTCACCTCTTCCTGTAATCTAACTTTCTTTCCCTTCTCATTATAGTTCACAACCAAACTGATGGAGAACAAGTTCTGTCCTGAATTTTAGGAAAGCTGTTCATTACTGACCGAAGTAGGCAACGTTCTTTGATGAGATCAAGACTTGCCAGTATGTACAATATAATCCTTTGAAACAATATCAATCAGTTTTATATCCCACCTTTTGTACAGAAGTTCAGTATAATGTACTGTACACTAGTGGAGGCCTCCTTCTCCTCCCTTAGGAGGTAAGTTGGGCTGGGAGCATGACTCACCCCAAATTACCCAATTTCTGAATGGCTGAGGATGAACTGGGTCTCCCCATTCCTAATCCAACACTTAACCACACCACCATACTGGTGGTACCTGAGTGTGGCCAATTAAGAAACTCACCAACTCTTAATGCTTCCCTGTTAATGCATTGATTTATTTTAATGACTTGTGAAAGTACTCCCTGAAAACCTTTCCAAGTTTAGTAATCCTTCCAAGAAGTCAAGCACTCCCACAGAATGTTTGGAAATGGGATTTTCCTAGTAACACTTCAGAATTACTTAAACTAAAACTGACAGGAGTTTAGCCAGAGACATCTGGGAAGGGGAGTGTCTGAAAAAAAAAATGCCAGTAGTGCTAATCTGAAAGACAAATGGAGCAAGGACTGGAACCTGGGAGAAAAGCCAATGGAAATAAAGGAGCTGGATTGAGACACTGTGGGAAAGGGCTACAAAGGAAGGAATGAACTCCTGCTGCCATCACACTGAAGTAAAGCTATCAGACTAGGCTGGGCCCAATTAGCATCAGATGGAATTAATCACAGACTATATAGCTTCCCTGCTCCTTGTTTTCTTCCCTTTCTTTCCAAATCCAAATAAAATAGATTACTTTTATGTGTATGGTTTGGCAAGCCAGGCAGAAATCACCAGAAGTTCAAAATAAACGTTTGTCTTTCTCCCAAGACCTTCCTGATTATTTGAAACACTAATTTCTTGCTTCTCTTGATTCCCCAAACAATTCTTTCTAGGGAAGACTGCCGGAAGCTAAGCATCCAACTTCTCTTTTTCCTTCCAAACAACTTCCTTGAGTCAAATCAGCTTCATCTGCTTTTCCTGACTGGTCTCCACCAAATTCACCCCCAAAACCAGGTTGTATCCTCAGAAAGGCTGTCAGGACTGATGTTTCTATGGGCCTCTATCATTTTATGGCTGATTCTCACAGGATGGTAAGCAAATCTGATTGTGGATGGCTTAACTTTCAAGACACAGACCAGACTATCATCTAAACTTGCACCTCTTGATTTATTCTTGAAAATAACCAAAAACCATAAATTATTGCTTAAGATATAAAGAGGATATTAAAAACTGCAGCTCTGATGATACTGACAACCCTGACAGTTCTTTTCCCAGATGAACTCTGTAACTGTTACTTCCTGAGAAATCTTTCATTTTCAAACTGTTCCTATCCATATATTGCTTCATCCTATTACGTTCCAAACTTTTTAGACAATAATCTTAACACTTTCTAGATTTTAAAGTTCTTCCCTACACTCTACTCTCTAGAAGCCATTTTTAAAACTGCATCACCTTAACCAAGTTCTTTCTGCATTAGAATAATATTCCTTTACAATATAGCAATAGCACTTAATTTATATACAACCTTTACAGTGCTTTCCAGCCCTCTCTAAATGGTTTACAGAATCAGCATATTTCCCCCAACAGTCTGGGTCCTCATTTTACCCACTTCAGAAGGATGGAAGGCTGAATCAAGCTTGAGCCTGGTGGGATTTGAACTGTCAATCAGCAGAAGTACTGCTGGTACTGCACTCTAACCACTGCACTACCGAGGCATATCACCTACTTCCTAATAAAACAGACATGTAATTCAAGATTAACCTGTGTGAAATAGACATTATTTCTCTTGGAGAAAGTTTAATGGAATTAGCAGCATAATAAAAAAAATACTACAATGATTGTGACTATACCTGTTGGCTAGTTCCTATGTTTAATATTTCTTTTCTATGCCAAGTCAGTTTTTGAATTTTTATTAATATTTGTTTAATGCATACAGGTGGATGTACATCTTTACAAATCCATTCACAGCCCAATCTTAGAATCTTGTCTATTCAAATTCCTACCTAGATATTTATTCCCTTATAAGTTAGTAAACTCAGCACTATTTTAAAGAGAAAATAATAGTGCAAAATTTCACTTCAGAGGAAAATTGACTACACCCAATATTTCCCCCCCAATTTGTTCCAGTCATTGTGACCTTTGTATTTACTTGTCTGGCTGCAATTCAGAACTCAGAGGCTTTCCCCTCCCAAGCACGCTTTTCCCATCCATCATTAACTACCTTGCACAGGGCCAAACCCGAGGCTTGGTAACTAGAAATATTTCCATATAAGTTAGTGTGCAATTGCTTTTGCCCTAAACAAAAATGATTCCTGCAACTGAATAATCTGACAAAAATCCCCCAAAGACTGCAATCTACAACATGTGATTGCAGGTATCTAAGTCCTCCCTGGGTGCTTGCTAGGTATTTAAAAAAAATCACTTTATTTTAAAAATGGGAAATCCATATGCTACAAAGCAAAAATTTCTAGCAGCATACTGATTCCCAAGAATGCTTTCGGGTCCTTCAAAGTTGCCATAAACTTTCAAAGTCACGTAGCATTGGAAGGGACCTGGAGATTCTTGAATCCAAGCCCCTGCTGGAGGCAGGAATCCTTAGACCATCCCAATCAAACAGATGTCCAACCTTCCCCTGAAAACCTCCAGTGTTGGATCCTCATCCTATGACTTCAGGAAGCACACTTTTCCATTGATTGATCGCTCTTCAAGTTAGGAAATTCCTCATTTTGAGCTTGGATATTTGTTTGTAAACAATTGTTTGGACATTGGTTCGGCCCTATCCTTGGGCTCTATGGAGAACATAGCTACCCCCTCTTCCCTGGGACAGCATTTTTTGCATTGGAAAACTGTTGTCATTTCTTCCATTGGCCTTCTTTTTTAGGCTACACAATCCCTTGTTCTTTTCTTAGAAAATAAAATACTGAAGCTTAAAAAATAAAATACTGAAGCCCTGGGTTTAGGATTTTGTTTTTTTGGGAAATATGCCAAAGAACAAATATAAAGTAAGCAGGAATAATATGCAGTATGGAGTAACTATTTGTGACCCTAATAGGTATTTTGTTAATTAGCTTTCCCTGCATAGGCATTTTTACATGGATAACCATGACATTCTCAAAATTCCAAGTGGGCCCAATAGCTCACAAAATTTCAACATTTTGTTTTTCTTTGCAATTCCCTTGTTGCATTCCGCCTCTTTCATAATGAGCTCTGGTCATTCCATAAGCAACTGTTTAGATTACCTGCACTCCGTTGTCAAAACTGCAGCCCACAGGCCAAATGCCTTATGTGCTGGCCACACCCACACCCGGTTTAATGAAGGTGGGAAAAGTCCCGATATGTCACATGACAACACAGTGATGAAGCAAGTTTCACATCCCTGCCATATACAGATAATATATTACAACTTTAACACCATGCTGTAGTTCCTGTGAACAGGTGAACAAGAGTCTTCATCATACTTTGTGCCTATCATCAAGTTTCTCCTACTCCTTCATGGATGCCCTCCCAATTAGTTGCATTACAATTCACTATCCTTGGTCAATATGTCGGAAGGAGGGGATGATGAGAGCTATAGTTTGGTGCCCTTTGAAGAGCACCAGCTTTGGAGTGATATTTGGTGAAAAAATATTTTTTTTATTTAAATCTATTTATATGGTTGCCCACCGTGGAAATGCAGCTCTAAGTAGCTAACAAATGCAAAGTATCAAAAATAATAAAAGAACATCCAATTCAAATAAAAAATGGCAACCAAGGGAACCTAATCAACGTATCATGGGTCAACTAATATCCTGACCCCTAAGCCAACAAAAGGATTTTCCAAAAGGCCATGCAGAGTCAGAGGTTTGTACCTCTGTGCCTTAATCTTGCTCTGTAACACTTATTCCACTCATCCTTGGGCACTATGTGTTTGTCATACAAGTGTACAAGCTGCGTTATGCAAACATCAAGTTCTTCGCTCCCTAAGGTCTCTGGCAGTCAATCTTTCCCAGCTAGGCTAATCAACTTTCCTTTTATAGACAATGCCAGGATTGAAACCTGCCGTCTTTAGTTTATAACTTGCCTTAAAGTGTAACCCCTTTTATTTAACTTTAAGTTATTTAAAAATATATCGAAACAACTATAAACCTTGCCCCTGAAAAGCATAAATAACAATAAGCAAAACAGAAAAGTGAAAAATTGTAAACCAAATGATCCATATTCAATCTTGCAATTATAAACCATTTAGATAAGTCACCTGAATATCAAGTATTAACCAATATACTGTACAAAAGTAAGCACTTGGTGACAGGAGTGGGGAGGACAGTGTGGGACCCAGTGTGGTGGGAAGCAGGCATAAGGCTTGTAGGGAGCTGGGAAGGGGACAGGATTGGGGCCGAGGAAGATAGGTGAAGGGGCAATGCAGCATCCCTGGAGTTGAACGTAAGGGCGAATCTGTCCAAATTTTGTTCAAATGATCATAGGGATTCTGCAATGATTGCAATTTCAAAACCAGATTATAGCTAGCCTTTCAGGTTTGCTGTAACTTCAAATGGTTGTTAAGTGGCTGGGCATAAGTGGAGGATTATGAATATTTTAAGTTAGAAAAATTAAAATAAAAACAAAAATATCTGCTCCCTAATTTGACAGTTCTGTATAGTTCCTTCATTTTGCCAAGTGTTCCTTGCGCCCTTTTCAACATGCCAGATCTGTAATTCCCCAGGACTTTTACCCCTAAACCTCTTGCTTAAGTTATGTATATAATGACTATCAAGAATCATGTGATAGTCACACCAAGAATTCCTTTGCAATGAAACATTACAGGACAGAATTAGGATTCTGGTGAAACTCATTCATTCCCATTTACAGCTGTCTCAGAGCAGCAACAGAGATGTCTTATGTCCCAGTAGATTGTCTTGTGAGCCTGAAAAATGTTGATTCCCCCCCTCCCCTTTCTTTTACTCTGTTGTAATTCCCCTACCTTGGTAAAACAATTTTGCAATCCTGATTTCCCTAATGTGGAACCCCTGCACACAAATGGGAATTGCTACTCCCTAAATTTCCATTCCAATTTCCATTCCTGTTGGTTTGGACCCAGCATGCTTGGAACCCCGCAGGTTGAAGAGAATTTTAATTTAATTCAATCAGCTGCCTTCACCAAAGCAGGATTCTTCACCCATTAGTCTCAGTATCTAAATCTAACTCTACCCTATTATCTCTATTAGATAAAGTCAGCCTTATAACACCAGGGCTAACTGGACTATTTTGATTCCAAGACTGAGAAGACTGCTTTCCCATTCTTTATCCAAGAGAAAAGCTCCTAAGCAGCCAGGAACCCATCCCTTTTTTTTCAGAAACTCAACTGCAAACATCTGTGAATCATCTCTCCTAGAGCAGGGGTAGGTAACTGTGGCCCCTTTGAGCTGTGGACTTCAAATCCCAGAATCCTTCAGCCCGCTATGCTGGCTCAGGAATCCTGGGAATTGAGGTTGTAAAGGGGCCACAATTGCCCACCTCTGTCCTAGAGTAATTACAGCCTTCCTCAAAATCCCTAAATTTTAGGTAATCCCTGAACATAATCCTTAAATGTTTCTTCTCTTAAAAAGTAAGCACCTGAAAGTGCTTCCCCATCGCCTTCAAACTACCTTTCATTCCTCTTTGGTTGAACAAGCCCCATACCCTTAAAATGGAAATAGGCTTTTCTTAGGTGGACTTTTGAGCCAGGTTTTGCAGTGCCTTTCCAGTATGGATTTTACTAGCATTCTCCAACCCGTATTTTCCAATCTGTAATTTTTTTCTCTCAACCTAACAACGCTCCTAAATCCTAACACGTCCAGCAAAACTTTCCAACGGCGGTGGCAACCCAGTATTCTTTCCATTTATTCCCAGGCTGGAAATCGCGAGGGCAGTTTAAAGGCTTTTTTGTTTCGCCAGCCGGACCAGGTTGCGCCCTTCGTCGCTCCTCTGGCATCAGGGGCGCACAAAGGAGCCCCTTTGTACCTCGACGACGGCCCTACCCACCTCCACGTGTTCCCGCTCCACCTCCACGGCCACCACT
>JANHFJ010004479.1:70702-84317 GCA_032468195.1 Cerberus rynchops | reverse complement strand
GTTTTTAAATTGTACCTATATTTGTACTCTGTTTTTTACCTGCTGTACACCGCCCCGAGTCCTTCGGGAGATGGGGCCGTATAAAAATTCTGAAAATAAATAAATGGGTAGATATACTTTCTTTGGAGAGCAGGGCACAATTTCATTTTTAATGTGGGCCAGTGTGCTCACAGTAAAAAATGACAATAAAGGTTATCTTAAATTTCTGTTTTAACTTTTTTTTAATGAAATCTATTTTGAACGTATTTATACAATTGCCATGTTCAGCCATACAATTGCTGCACAAATTAGGTGTTCTTAATGTCTTCAAAGCATCTATTCATTGATTTTATTCCCCAGGAAAGATGTACAGGTGAAGAAAGCTGGAAAGGGCAGTTCATGTCCTCTGGCCAGCGTCACCTAGTGCCAGTTTCTCAAAACACAGCTGAAATATATTATTCTTAACTTTCTGTTTTTAATCCATCTGTGACCACTATTATAAACGAGGCAGTTTATAAAATATTTGGAGCCACGCCTCCTCAGCAATTAAGTCTTTTACAAGCTGGTAAGAGGATTGTGCATAATTGGATGGACTTGCAATAGTGGAGATACCTGTTGATATTTAAAGCCAAGAAATTAGTAGCTGTCATCAAGGACTCAGTGGCAACATAGTTGTTGGTGGAAGGTGCTTCAGATCCAAAGGTACTATTCCTCTTCTATGCTAATGAATGGAAAGATTGTTATGTGAGAGGTAGCAAGTAGCAGATTTGAAGAGTACACCCTGAAAGGTATTAGGATTAAATCAGTGGATTACCTTTTGGGTCAAAAATTCAGAAAATGCCCAATTTGACACAAATGTGTCATACAACCCCCAACAAAAGAGGAACAATTTTTTACACATCTATTTTTTTTAAAATGCAGACCAATTGGGTGTAATCCTCAGGATTTGCCATGTACTGCTTGCCTTCAGGCAATGTTCTAACAGGCCCCTGCATCTTATTTGTTACCTGAGGCCTTTGTTTTTGAAGTGGCTTCAGAGAATGCCCTTCCATGGCCTCCACAGTCTCCAAAATTGTGCAGGAATGGGATGTACTTTTGAGAATAGTTGTTGAATGTTGGGCAGCGCCTGCCTGTCATCCAAAAGGTCATAAATTTGTCATCTCTGGATTAGGATCCCTATTTGATATGATGGACCCCTAAATTTCACTCTTCTTGGGATATTATGGTTTTGGAAAATTGTGATCATAATCCAATTCATAGACAGAAAAGGAAAATATAATACAAGAATTTAACAACTTAAAAAAATGAAATATTTTTCCTGGATCTTTTCCTCAACAATCTCTAGCCAGATCTGACTCATTTTCAACTTTGATCTTTCTTTTTCTAGCTTCTCTTCAGCCCTTCCTCCACTCCTAATACTGTACATAGCAAATATGGTCCTGTTCTGTTCAATTTTCTAAGGAATATCTTGCTAATGAGCAGTTATGAGGATCTTTTCGATAATATTATTCCAGCTTTCCTTTTGAATGAACAGAATAGAAATAACCATGACAAGAATCTGTAATGCTAGTTTTAGACATGTCATAATTTTCTCCATAGAAAAATAAGCTTGCTTTCCCTGTGAATTTTCACAAACTTAGGAAAACAAAATAAAACATGCTCTAGATCTAGAGTTCCTTTTAAACTGCTTTTTTAAAAAATAAAACAATGCTTGTATTTTTAGTCTGTTTTCCTATCAAATATTTATTGATGTTGATCTTTTTAAAGACTGGTTTAGTTCTTTTTAAAAATGCTGTACTGTAGTCTCTCCTAAAAGGAAAAAGGGTACAAAAATAAATTTTAAAAATTGCTTTCCGGAAGATGAATTCTTAAGAACTTGTTAGTACCCAGTCATCCATATGAGAAACTATTCCAATTAAAAAGTTAATTATCTTTTTGTTACACTATTTCTTTATTAATATTCATTTCGTAATTTTTGTAGTTTGCCCCAAAAACATGTGCATCAGATTCTGTGCTATATAAAAGCATTTAATTACATCTTTACATGGAAGGGCAAGGTGGATATACAATTCAGAAGAGCGCTATAAAAGACAGAAAAGGTATCTACTTTTTTCAATGTTCTAGAGTTATTTGCTTGCTCAGAGTTTTTCCATGGGGCAGTCTTCGCCTATACCTGTAAATCAGGTGATTTCTCATCAGTTATAATCTCTTGGGTGGCCTTTGGCAAAGAGTCACAGCTGTACCTTCGCAAAGCCAGAAAATTGGGACCAGAGGCTCTATAAAGGTGGTGTGAAAAACATGAAGACATTTCATATTATTGTCTAAGCTGTAAAAGGATATTGTTCCTTGATCACAGTCCAATAGAACTCCAATGAATTTGCACAGAGGTTCTTTTATCTTTGTAGACTTGTCATTGTACCAAGCCACATAGCTGTCTTCTTGGATATGCAGGCCCCAGGAGAGCTTATCTAACCCAATGGTGAACTTCTGATGAGCCTGTTTCAATCTGGTAAATGTTTTGCAAGCTACGCCAACAATGACGGAGTGGTCAGATAACTCTACTTCCCAGTAGTGGCTGCCTTGGCTGAAGTTCTGAGTACACATGACTTGCCATGGCTCAAACCTTTGAGGGTGATTTGGCTTTGGCTTTTGAAAAACTTGGGGATGAGTTGCTTTCTGATTATTATCAGATATCTGCAGGTATTTGTTGGCTGTGACTGGATCAAATGTCAAATTCTGCTGATCTGTGGGAGTGACAATGATAATATATTAGGAAAAAACAAAATCTTTTAAGATCACCAATTTACCTCCCCCCCCCGGAATATTTTCTATTCTGCACATTCATTGAAGCAGGGTGATATTAAAGTATTCATGTAATTTAAAATGTCAGAAGTGGTGTTAGTGAACAGATCCTCCTTTGTTATTCTGTATTTTCCAAACTCTAGATTTAATGTAATTTTGATATAATGTAATTTAGCATCTTGTTTGTTAGTGTCACAAGTCAGCATTGTTTTTAGAGGTGGAGTCTTTAATGTGAATTCTGACATTATGTATCCATGTCAGCTACATAATGAAAAATTTACTTTTTAGGGTTGGAAAATACTAAACCATAGTAGTGTAATAAGTAGGAAAACAACAACAACAATAGTTTGATGCCTTTAAGTCAGTCTTGATTCCTGGATGAGCCCCTGCTGTTTCATTGGCAACATTTTCAGAAGTAGTTTGGCCCTGCTTTTTTCCTAGGGCTAAGACTGGCCCAAAGTCACCCAGCTGACTTTGTGCCTAAGGCAGGAGTCTTAGAGCCTCCTGGTTTCTATCCTGGCTCTCATGATATAGCTGATGAAAACTGAAAACTAGCTTCAGAGCCAAGGATTACTGCTAGCTGAAATGCTTACAATAGTCCTTTTGAAATCTATGACATGATAAAGAATGCCTGTTCTTACTGGCAATCCAGGAATCCTTTGTTTAGCATTCTGCCTAAATATGTTTAATGAGATAATTATTTCCCCTAGAGATACAAACCAGAAGCCAAACACAGGAAGTAGAAAGACAAGTATACACACATCACAGATGATCTTGTATTTATTGTTGTTAGTTACTAAAAACAAACAGCTCTATGGGAAACAGCTATGGTTTTCCACTTTGATTAGTTTTCATCTTTGCCAAAGAAGAGGAACAACTGTATTTATATTTATGGAAAATTAGATGCAACTTATAAATTAAATAGAGATCCAATTAACTGGTTCCTTGTGTGTTAATCTGCATACAAAGTCTCTTTAAAAGCAGGAACCTTGAAAACTAAAAAAGAGAAAACAATTGATGTCACAATTGTCTCTGTCAACCATGAGATAGACTGAGAGGCATGTAAATCGAGCCTTATCAATCAGATGCATCCGTGCAATCAACAGTCATAAAATAACTTTGGCTGGATGTTCCACAGACAACATCATTGTAGGGCAAGCTATTTATTGGGTTATGTAATGTACACACACCTCTGCAGTCATGAAGGTACAGCTATATGATTTTTTTTTACTTACAAGACAGACACTTGATTTTTTAAAAAGGGAATCCATTATATAAATTAAAGAAATCTGGAAAGCTTGATGCAGCATTGCCCCTTCACGGCCACTGTATTCCTACCCGCACACCTTGATCTTCCCGTTCAGTTACAAAGGATAGGAAGTGACTTATTTTCATCTTTGCAACAAACATCAAGCTCAGAAACAGCTATATTGAATCACGTTCCTCCCTGATTTCTTTTGTAGAGCAGCCCTTTGTTACCTCCAGAGCTAGCTGCAATCTAAGGATGGCAGAAACTTAGCCATCCAACTTGACACTGGACTTGAGGGGCTGAACTGTTAAGTTCCAAAGAATCACTTCTGTTTTTCTCCTTGTTAACTCAAAGGTGTAGGGAATGATTGTTCATAATTGCAATCTCTTCTGCTACAGAGGGTCACAGATAGTGTAAATAGTCCAAATGGAGAACAAGACTAGGGCCATCCACTGAACGTTCCTCAGTAGGCCCAAATGCACCAATCTTAATTTAAGACAAGCATGCTTTGTCCTGTATGCAGTGGTGAAATTCAATTTTTTTTACTACCGGTTCTGTGGGCGTGGCCACAGGTTTAAACATCACCAAGCACCGAATTAAACCTCACCAAAGTTGCAATGTAATAAGGGGAGATGCAGTTTCTGTGAGCAAGGCAATAAAAATTAGGCTAGAAACAACTGTGCTATTTACAGGATTAACCCTGTAAAGTTAATCTTTACAGGATTAACCCTGCAAAGTGGGAAAAAAACAAAAGATTTCTTCTAATAATTGGTTCTATAGAACTGGTACAAACTGGCTGAATGCATGACAAGATTTAGTTGTCCAAAGTAAAAGGGATCCACTTAGTTTTGCCTTTATTCATTAAGCAAAACTGGTGATTACTTTAAGACAATCTGTTTTGTTGTGGGAAATGGAGTTTAGATAATGATAATAGTGATAGTGGTGATGATGATTGATTTAAATTGTATAAGTCTTTAGAGAAAGTGTAAGTAACAATGTCTTCTTCATTGTTTCATATTCATTGTTTTCAGAAGCTTCATTTATACATATATTCATTCCTCTGGAAACATAGCTTAAATCTGAAAATCATAATGCTGGGGGAAATTGGTCTATTCAACCATTTTAGTTGAATAACAAATACTAGAGACTTAGATTTCTGGTTTTCTTTGATTCACAGAGTTCCTTCCACTTGTTGAGCAAGGCTGTGCTAATATGTTGTCATTCCAAATTGAGAACATTCATTACCTTGGCCACACTATGACAGGGCATTTGATATGGCTTTAAATTCATTCAGGAATTGATGAAAGACTTTTTAAAATTAATCACTAGCAGCGCGTCCTGATAATCTGCCAGGGACTGGTGGATGAGGAGCTCACTTCATTTCATATACAGATCTGAAACCAGATCTGGTAATAGTTAGGTAGACCAAGTCTTTCTGGCAGGGCTGAGATAGTTGTGCCTAAAATCCTGAAAAAGGGGCAGCTTTTTCTTTGTGCTCTTCAGAAGTTTTGGATTCCTAGAATCCCCAATGAGGATGGAGGTTTTGAAGGCACCAGATTGGAGGAAGACATGGGGAGGACTATATCAGATAGATATGCTCTCTTTTGAACCATCTTTGTGATGGTTCCAGTAAAAGATGTTAATTCTGCAATACTATGCACGTTTATATTTGAGATTGTATTGCTACTGACATAATTCCTTGACCTCTCTCTGAAACCAGTATATATCTGGAACCTTAGCAACAGATAAGAAATAGCAAATTTTGGACTGGTATTACCACCTTATTGGAAGTAGATCTTTTTACCTAGCTTGTTATATCATTGTTCTTCCATCAGTATCTATTTCGTTTGAGACATTTTGCTTGTAAGTTCTGGGCATTGTAATTCCCAGCCATTCAGGCTGTGTTATAGAGTAGCTGGATTTTGGTGGCCATAGTGTAAAAAACAAAGGCCTCTGTGTCCTCAAATCTAATTGATCTGCCTTTTCTGTTGATGCAGACACTGGTTTGAAGAAGAAAAGGATATGATAAAGCTTAGTTTGATCTGGTAGGAAAGTCATTCATAGCCAAGTATTAAAAATATTTGGGTTGGACATCAAAGCTTTCCTGGTCTTCACCCAACTTCTAGTGGGGAGAATTACATGAAAAGGAACACTGCCTTCCAAAAGGCTCTAGCAATAAAGTACATAAAATGGGATTAAAGAGTAGGCATACTCTAAACATTTTCCATGCCTCGTCTGTTGCCTCATACATGTTGAATTAATTTGCTGGGGGGGAGGGAGGGATACATTGTGAGATATTTCTTGGGCTGGAAACTTAAGGAGTTTCATCAAGCTGTGAGATAGAGATTATTTAATTAAAGTGTCACATTGGCAGCAACCGGGTGAAACACGTTGTGAGAACCTGGGCTAAACAGGCTGTGTATCTACCTATCCTGCTGAGATTAGCCTAGGAGTAAGGATATTTGCCCATCTTTTGCTCTACCTCTCGGAACAGAAGGTTTACAGCAACATTTTCCTACCTGATGCTTTTCAGACGTGCATGATTCACAATCTCAGTGGATAAGTGGGCTGAGAGCTATGGGACCTGTGGTCCAACATATCTGAAAAGTAACACGACGGAAACTAGTTTTATAGCAAAGAGCATCAAAAGGAAATTTGAAAAAAGAGCAATTGGAAGAACCGATAGACCTTTATTTTTTAAAGTAATCTATCTATCTATCTATCTATCTATCTATCTATCTATCTATCTATCTATCTATCTATCTATCTATCTATCTATCTATCTCCCACAGCAATATGATGAACCCAATCCCTATTTTGCGGCAGCAGTCACACAATACTCTTTATTTTGAATTAATCCATTTTGGGGGTTAGCACAAGCCACTGAACCGAACTAAATTGGGAATTGGGTTCTCACACATCCCAGGTTAAAACCAGCCGAGCTTCTCATGCAGTGAAAATGCGACCACCGGGTTTTCAACTGGATTATTCGGTTTAGTGTGAAGCCGACCACCGAGTTGAAAGCGTCTCGAGAAGCGCCGCGCTCCCACCTCTTTTTTTTTTTTTAGTCTCGGAGATTCTCCAAGCTGTGTCCAGCAGCCATGAATGGGTTTTGGACTCTCGTGGTGGGTGGTGCGCCTTCGTGAGCGAAAATTATTTGTTTGCTTTTTTGCAGGTACTGTATCTTAGTTGCCCTTCCTCGGCTTTGCAGATTTCTCAGCTGCCTTTCCTGACTTTTGGAGAGCGCCTCAGAAAGGCTTGGCTTCGCTCGCCGGGGTGTTGAAAACGGCAGTTCCGAACTATGTTCGGAATTATTGCTGGTCAGTACCTGCCGGATCGGCGGGGCGTTACAGATGGGGGTCAGGGAGGTCTGTGTGCTAGCATTTATCTCACCAGCGTAAATGGAAAGGGTCTCACCCATGGGGTGTTCAGAGCGCACTTTCTTTCACACGGAGAGAGTGGGGCATAAGCAAAAAAGCCACCGGGGAATAAAAGCCTCCGCATTTAAAAAGCGGTTTTGAAAAACAAGGGAGAAGTTGGTGCTATGTCCAGCTTGATGGCATGGGATGTACATGATGTTCTGCTTGGGGAGAGTGGTTGAACTCTCGCTTCTCACCTGCAACTTTGCGGTGAGAAACGCAGTCCGGTGTTTGCCCAGGCTGAAGCAAATCCTACTGAAGAATATGGGTCTTATGCCATCGAGAACCTAAGGGTGTTTCCGTCTTACCAGCTCAGCGCAGCTGATTGAAGACAGCGAGATGTACGTACAGTAGATCAAATTTTGCTCTAAGTAGGATTTTTTTTTAAAAAAAAGCCACTGACGTTAAAGTCGTTGGTCAGACTAGAAATCGCATGTGGTTTGTGTTCACAAGTCGACTCTTTTCTTTGTTAAAAACAGGCTCATTTTATTGCGATTAGTTCGAATAGATAGTTTCTCGGTGGCCAATGAATCAGAGTTTTCAGACAGACTGTTGCAACCGGACTATATCCAAATATTTTTATTATTATTTTATGCATACCGGCCTAGATAAGCAGAAGGTTTCTTTCTTTGCTTTTTTACTACCTGCCAGTTTGATTGACAGCGTAGCTCCGGACCCTGCCTATCCGGACCTTTTGAAGGCTGCAGTTCTATTTAGCGCATCATATTGCTGCTTTCCTGCGACTCTCGTTGAACCGTATCCTCTCTTTAAGGAGAGGCGCAAGAATCACGCGTTCGGCTTCGCTTTCTATCTCCTGAGTAAACCTGGCAAATGGCATTAAAGTGGGAAAGTTAAGCTGGCTTGGAAACGAAGGATTTGGTGCCCTCAAGTCAGCCCAGTAAACTTCAAGGGTGGGCTGTTGTCAGTATCGCAGGTACAGCAGAGCAACCGCCCCTGGCGTCCTTGTGAGAGGATCTTGTACCTTCCCCGAGAGATCTACTTGAACGGTCGGCTATGCAGCGTTTAATTGGAGGGACGGCCGGTTGGGATCGGAGGTGCTTGAGCAGATCTAATAGAGTGGGAGAAGATATAAAGGGAGAATTGATAAACGGATGTAAACATTGGAGAGTAAATGGTGATAACGTTGCTGCCTAGACATCTTGGCTTGAAGAAGGGATGCTTCGGAGATCTAGCACAATATTTCTTAGACAGTCAGAAACAAAACTTATCAACCGCTCAATACATAACAATTCTGTTTGTCTGAAGGGGAGAAGAGTTGTGTACATATGTCTGGATTCACACAGGTGAACGCAAACGCAGATATTTACATATGGACATACATATGCTACTATGCTACAATGTAATGTCAAAAACTTGGAATAATTGAGTTAACAACTGTGGTTAAGCTCGTGGCATGATCATAACCTTTTAAGTGGAAAACACCCAGATTTTAATTGTTTTTTTAAAGATGGGAGCAATGATGGTTTTCCCTTGGAAATCAAACAGGGCAATCCACTATAATGTATAATTCAATTTAGTTGTTTTAACTATTTTCTTTGGCACTGAACTAACAACCTTGTTCTAACATCTCAAGGTTGTAAGCTGTCCTAAGCCTTCCAGCTCCACCAATTTCTGGAGCTGTGGTTGACCTCTTCGCCTTGGATATTATTGACTGTAGACTTCACCTGCAGGGAAGAGATGTGCCCTGGAGTGTGACTCATTGCATTTAGAAAAGATGCTTAACACAGCTCAGAACATACTCAATATTAACCAGGTTAAATAGAGCTTGGAAAACTTAGCTGGCTTTAATCATGGTTAAGGCTTTTCTGTACACTTAGGGTGTAGATATCTGAGGCCAATTGATTAGTTTATGATTCAAGATATTGTGCAGCTCAATGACTTAATCCAAAGATACCAGGTAAAGCATCTTGTGTGAACCTTCAGCATCATCCCAGCAGACTTCTGAGTATGGAATTGTGCAGGGAGTTCTCTAAAAGAAAAATGCCTCAAGCATCCTTCTAGCTTAGCTCTGAAACAAGGGGACTACAAGGAAGATTTTCTTGCAGGCAAAGCACCAAAGCAAACTATTATCTCACGAGCATCCCAACGAACCAACATGTTCCCAGAGAATCTATCGGACACTGGGGACCTTTGGCTGCCTGCTGTGACCTTCCAGAATTCCAAGTTCTTTGAGTGTCTCAGTTCTGCAGCAAGTAGCTCCAAGCTAGGTCGCAGCATTAATATCACTGTGCCCCTGGGCTTTTGCTTCAGTGTTGGGTTATGTTGCAATAAATATTTCATGGTCTTTTGATTCTCCCATTCCTCCCTGGCCCAACAGAGTGGGTTCCTTTAAAAAAGCAGTGAAAATTTGGGATTTCAAGAGGGTTCCTTTGTGTGTGTGTGTGTGTGTGTGTTTGTATTGTGCCCCCAGGATTGATATTGAATGGGTATCATGTAGCTAATGCTTTTTATTTAGACACATGATCAACCTCTGAGGTTTGGTGCTAGATGTCTACTTTGTAAGGTGATGCACATTTTGGTTTGCTGGCCAGGAAGGACCTTTTCTGTCTGTTCTTCTTTTGGGATTGCTTTCCTTTTTGTGTGTGGTTCTTGTTTAGGTGGTAGCTAAATGTTGAGGATTTGATGACGGAATGTTATTATATTTTCCAGAGAGGGAGCATTAGCTTACCTGATTGGGAAATTTACTTGGAAGATTAGGGATTGTGTCATTTTGGGAGCACCTCAGACTAACTCCTGGAGACTCCTCTATGTACATATCTGACATGGGGTGTGTGTGTTAGGCCTGCTTAATAATTCAGTGAAATATCATTTGGCTTATAGGATAGATGAGGGAACTGAAAACTCATCTAGGAGAAAGCAACACCAAGCCAGGGGTTTCCAAATTATAGCTACCAAAACTTACATTATCTTGAATTCAATCTGAAAACATTATTTTATTTCCACTATATTGTCCTGAAATGCTAGGGAGACAATAAACAGCAAGGGACCGTCCAAATGTATTTATATGACTTTTTGGTGGGGGACTTTAATCCCTTTTTGCTTTTTAGCTAAATAGAGTGGGTTTTCTTTATTCAAAAAGAATTCTGCTAAATTCTAGGGAATGCGTTTTAGAAAAGGAATTCTACAATGACAATGCCATGAAATAATGAAGTTTATTCTGAATACAGAATAGTATGGTCATGACAGATGGTCATGAGATAATACAAAGATGGTTGTATGAAAAAAGATAAATTAAAAGTGAAGGGAGGGCCCCCAAAATTGGCTTTGGTTAAAACTATCTTCTAAAGCTGGACCATTTTACCATGTGTTGTTGGAAGGAAATTGTATTTCAGTTTCAGGTGAGTTTATTGAATTCATCAGCTATTTCCCATAGCGAAGCCTCGTGTCATTTCCCAGAAAAAAATTCATTTCAAGCATTTCAACCACCAAAGATCAATGTCATCTAAAAATATGGTTTCAGTGCCGATATTAGTTATCTAAAGCTGCAGTGCTGTGTTCACCTATGTGGAAGTAAGCCCCTGAAAGTACGTACTTAAATTCAGTGCAGAGATGTAAAGAGAGTAGAAACCAAAGCTACTAATCCCTCTCTGTTCTTGACAATGTTTCATTGTGTGCCACAGCATTTGCTCCCAAAGAAGTGTGCTTAGAGCATTCGTCATGCTTGGTAATTAATTCTAAGAAAACTTCTTCAGACATGGTGCCCTTTGAATCAGGTCAAACACTGTTAGCTTTGCCTGAAAAAAAAAGCATTATGAAAAATAGATAAATGTATACTATGAATCTTGTTGCTAAGACATCCTAAGCAGAGCAAAGGGAGACAATAACAATAGCACTTAGACTTATATACCACTTCATAGTGCTTTACAGCCCTCTCCAAACTGTTTAGAGTCATCATATTGCCACCAACAGTCTGGGTCCTCATTTTACCGACCTCGGAAGGATGGAAGTCTGAGTCAACCTTGAGCCTGGTGAAATTCGGGCTGCCAAATTGCAGGCAGCAGAATTAGCCTGCATTCTACCCATTTAGAACTGTGGTTTCTTGAAGATCTATTTCGCCTTCAAAATAAAGCAGCAGGGTGAGAAACTTGAAGATTTGCCACTCCAATCCAGAACATCTTTGGCATGGGATGGGGGGGGGCATGATATTTCTAATTGAATGGGACACGTGATTTCCCTATTTAAAAACCACCACATCCTCCTCCTCCTTCCCACCAGCTTGTCTACTTCTGGAGGAACATGGTTGGGGTTAGCCAAATCTGTCCCAAATCAGGATGCTTTCTATGTTGGGTGATTTGTTCCCCATTATGCATTGCTAGTTCCATCATAGTGAGTCGAGGTGTGGGGAAGGACAAGGATGGAGAAGTCCCGGTTAGATGGACCAAGTAGGTTGAGACTACACAAGCCAATAAGATCCTAAAGCAAGGAGCACACTTTGGAGACAGGTCTCCTGCTGAGCCCTCCATTTTGCTAAGTATAGCAGCGGGCTTTCTTTTTATCTCGATTCGAAGGACCTCAGTTTTTCGGTTCTGACTTCAGCCTGCTAATTTAATTGCTTTAGTTCCTGTTTGCTTTATTGTTGTTAATGTGTCTCAATCTCGGCATAAATTGGGTAAATAGAATCCAAGTTTAATTTTAAAGAGTAGGGGGTTCTCGTGAACGCCAACTACTCTATAGATGGAGAATTTCTACAACGATGGATTTCAGCCTTGTGGATGTCTTGCAAGGTCTCCTCAGCATGCAGTTTTATTTTAATCAACACATTTTTCCCCCAAGAGATTGTTTCTGTTTTCATTTCAAGGCGTGGGGTTTTCATCGGTCTGCAATTCCATTCAAATCAAAATGACAACATTTTGGCCGGATATTTCTCCAAATGCTGCGCGTCAGCTCCCAGAGCCTCGCTAGGATAGGTTCTGCGCAGGTTTTTTTTCACAAAGGATCAAAAGCCAAAAAAACAAAAAAAAAACAAAACAAAAAAAAAACCAACCCCACCCTCCCAAATCCGTAATCCATTGATGTTTGGGATCAATGCCTAACAAGCTGTATCTGTTTTACATAAATAAGAATTATTTTTCAGACATGAAAGAAGGGGTTTTGAAGAAAAGCCACTGCCAGCCCAACTGGTCTCGTCCAACGCAAGGAAGCGCGATCGACCCACAGCCTCGTCTGCTCGCCTTGCTTTTTGAGGGCGGGGAGGGGAGGGATTTACATCCCCACCCCGATCAAAATAATAATTGGGGGAGAGCCTTTCCAAGAGAGACTGGGCCAATTGCTCTAAGGGAGGGAGGGGCTGGATGCGAGGTTTGGACGCCGAGGCATGAATGCGAGGTGTTGGGGAGGAGATCCGCTTCAGCGCGGCTTGTTTTCCTTCGCGTCGTTATCTATCAGAGCTGAGCGACTGAATGGAGTCCAGGCGCCACAAACGCCGTCCCGAGCCTCAGCAGCGTCGCGGACGAAGGAAGATCTCTCGCTTCACCAGCGGCGGACGAGGGAGGCGGGGAGGGGATCGGGCGGGATCGGTAGGAGGTCTTCCGGCCCCCGTCTTCCGGTGACCTCCGGCGTTAAACGCGAAAAAAAGTCCTTCCAAAAATAGCCGGGTCTCGGCTGAGCCCGCTCCCTAAAGAGATTTCCCCAAAGGCGCTCTCTGCTGGATTCGCGTATAGGCCGTTACCCGCCAAGGCCCAGAATTTTAATTCTCATCGTCCACCGGTTATTTACCTCATATTCAGAATGTCAATCCGAATTAGGAATATTTCTGCGGCACGTCTTTTGGGTTTACTTTTAGCCTGAAATGTAAGGTGACAATCCGAAGGCCCACACAGGGAGACGGAAACTTAGGCCCGGGGGTCGGGTTTAGTACGCTGCGTTTCTTCTGTATTGTGCGAATCCAGTCGTATTTTAGAAACAAACTAAATTTATATTTTAGAAATAAACTAAATTCTCATTGTTAGAAACTCAGCCAATCGTTTACCAACCCAGTAAAACAAATGGCGGTTTAGTAATTAGGTCTTCATGAAACCACGAGGTTCGCCGTGGACTTGTGTTTAATGGCTGCTTAGATTTTACCTTTATTCTCCCCCACACACTTTTGAGTTGAAGCGAGGTTTGTTTTTTGGCCTAGTTTATCTTAAAAGGACGTGCAAACAAC
>JANHFJ010004479.1:58441-70602 GCA_032468195.1 Cerberus rynchops | reverse complement strand
TAGGTCACCCAGGTGGAGGGCAGGTGCCCTTTAAAAGGGAGGTGGGTCATCGCCTTGGCTATTCTGAGGGCTTTATGTCCATTCCATTCCATTCCATTCCATTCCCAACGTGCCAATGGGAAAAAACAGTAGAAGGTATATTCTACTCCTGATTACTTCTGCACAGAGGCTTCATGGATGAAAAAAAAAATGGAAATCATCAGGAAGACAATCCAAAACTACCTGGATTTGGTTATTTGATTTTTGTTGTTGCTGGGAGAGCATTAAAGAAAAAAAAAACTATTACTTTCCAGCGAGATTTGAATTGTCCTGTCATTTGAGGTATGTAAAAAGCACTGAAAAAACACGAATCTGAGAAATCCCTCCTGGAGATACAAGGGATGTCAGTGTTGGATTTAGACACTTCATTTGCTAGCTCTCAAGCTATTTTAGAGCAAGGCTTCAAAATGCTCCTCTGAGAGTGTAAGAAAGGCTTGGGTGAATTGCAGCTTCTACAAAGACGGACACACATAAATAAATGTTTCTAGCAGCTGGAAGTGAAATATTTCCAAGGCCAACCCATAAACCAACCATCATTTTTTATTTTTCCTTGTTCTGTCTAGATTTGTTCTCAATATATTCAAACAAACATTGAACCAGAAACACAGACTCCTTTACTATTTGATTGTTGGAAAAGGTACTTTGGGCAGGATGTGTTTCAGAAATCAGACTTGGCCAATATCCAGCCAGTCCTATTTGAAAAAGAATCTTTGACCTACTTTCTATTGCCCCAATAGGAACTCAGTTACAAGGTCAGATACAGTACAGTCCTAAAAAAAAATAGTATGATTATATTTCCCCATCAAATCCAACTCGTTGAGGAATCGATGATAAAGAGGTTGAGGAGGATACAGTTTTAATATATGCATGAAAGGAGACGGGGAGGATGCTCACCTCGTAGATCTCGCTCCAGCGAGGGTTGAGATCTTCCTTGATGACTCTGCTGCGAAACTTTTGGCCTCCCAAGCGCACCTTGACATATGGGTCCGACTTGCCCTTAATCATCCCACCCATGAAATTATCCTTGGCAATTAGGTTCTCCGCTTCCAACACGTGAATGCGAATTACACTCTGGAATTCAGTGAGAGGAGACAGTTTACATGCCAGATCTATCAACATCAGTATCCAACACAATGGGTTCTAGACTGGTTTTCCTTGCATTTCTTAAATCTTCCCAGTTTTAACTACAGCAATTCAACTCTCTTTAAAAACATAACGGAATAAGGAAGAAACTCAATTATGATTCTGAAATGCCCAGATCATTTAATTTCCCTTAAAATCAGACCTGAATTTGATCAACAGGAAAAAGGACAAAGGGGTGGCCTGGAAGGAGAGGAAGAAGAGTTGCTACCAAGGGAACTGTTAACGGGGCTTGAGCCCATTTCAAGAAATTGGCTTGAATAAAAAACTTACACAGGCCTCTCTCTAGTTTGTAGAATGATAAAGTGAGAGCAGGAGAAGCACATTCAGACCTGCAAAGTTTTGTTAGGCGGCTGTTGCAATTTAAAAAAAAATCATTCTGAGCTATATATTCCATTGGTTTCTTTGTCTGATCTACTTTGATGTCATGTCCAAAATCTTGTGATACAATTTCTTAAAAGTATGATCACTGTTCTAGTTCTTAAGACCTGTATTTTCTCTTTACCCACTTCAGAATGGTAAAACACAATGGAATAAAAATCACAGCCATCTTAACGAAGCAAAATCTGCAAAATCTGAAGCAGTGATAAAAGGCAATGAAGACTAGCAGACCATAATCAGAGATACAACTTCCCAGGAGATCTTTATCTAGGGAGGAGCAAGCTGTAATGGGAGCATTGCAATCTGGAAGGTGTAACTCTCTGATTGCATCCACTGGAACTACAGTGCTTGAGAACTGAGCTGTCTCCTCTTCTCCACCCCTCAAATCTGTTTCTCTGATTACAAATATATTATAATTTGAAATCACTATTTGTTATGTGGAAAACACATAAGGATGGGTCATGGGCATGACACAAGTTTTAGATTTATAGTCTTCTGAAGCTGCAGACTGCATCCTGGATTAAATATCAAATAAACTGCTTGTTGCAGATGACCAGCCAAAAACTTCCAATCTACAACTAAAAATCTACTTTCAAACAGATTTGGAAGTTCTATCGCCATGAACAGAGATACTACTATGCTTATTGCTTTTTATTTATTTGTTTCACCTTTCTAAAAATGGTCTTGACTAATAAATTCACTTTCTAAAAGACTATTAAGACTGTCAATTAGCAACCCTGAGTGGTAGAGGCCACTCTCTGCCTTTTAAACTTTGTTTATTTTTGTATGGATTTTTATCTGGATTTTATCAATTTTTACTTGCATACTGGCCAGTCACTTAGACAGTGAGGTGGCTGTTATATAAATTTGATTAAAATAATTTCATTAATACCTATTATAAATATTATAAAAATTATTCTTATACTATCTATCTATCTATCTATCTATCTATCTATCTATCTATCTGGTTTAATATATATATATAGTTCAATATATATATATATATATGGTTCAATATATATAGATATAAATTTCATTTATACTTATACATATTGTGAATAAATATTGATATATAAATCTAAATATTAATTTCATTTGATATATTTATTAATTTAATATCACTGTTAAACAAACAAACAAACAAGGCTGCTTATTTATGCTACCATAACTATCAAAAGACAACTGCAAATAACTTTCTCCATTGTCTTTCATATTCAGAGACAGATAACCAGTTTGCGTACGTAACTGAGCCATTCCAGGTATACGGACTTCAACACCCAGGATTCTTAGCAATAACCAAGCTGGCAAGGGAATTCTGGGAACTGAATTCCACAAGATTAGAGAGTTGGGGAGAGCTGTTATTTTCAGGGCTTCTTGGAGAGTTCTGGCTGGTCACTGTAGGAAACAGGAAGCCAGACTGGAAGACTTTTAGCCGGATCTTACAGGGCCAGCCAAATGATTACAGGAAGCTTAGGTTCTTATTTTTACTAATAGCAAAACTATTTATGCTTTCATGGCAGCTGGGTTAGGTTATTTTGGGATCAGTTAAGAAGAGGCTTTGGGGCCACAACATGAATAGCATAACTGAATTTATGGTGATTAAAGCTTTGTCCACATTTTCTGTAAAAATAGCAAAACTTAAGGAGGGATTCTAATACTCCCCTTTTTAAAAAGTGAGTTGAAATGTCATTTTGATAGGTTGAAGATTTGCTTGTCCCTCAATGTCTGTCCGATCTGAATCACCAAGTTACATAAGTTTAGATCATTAACATCCATAAAAAACCCCAAATCTGGTCAGTTTGAAGTGATAGCTTACAAAAAATGGGGTCCCCAAACCCCCAGGCCATGAACCATTACTGATCCATGCCCTGTTAGGAACTAGGCCGCAAGTTGGAAATGAGGGGATGGGTGAACGAGAGAAACCAACCTCCCTAGCCCAGTCTGTGGAAAAATTGTCTTCCACAAAACAGGGCCCTAGTGCCAGTGGTGACCACTGGCTTAGAAAGTCCCCTATCTTACCAAACGGCATGGCTGACTATTAAGGTTGAGTGGGGAGAACGTGCAGTCTTACCTCAGTGCCAAATGTAGCATCTGGACTGGCCTTGGTGGGCCGAGAAGGCACATCGACACTGCTACCAAGATGTGAACTTTCTGTGACATTCAAATTTCCTGGGGGACGTGGTCTGGTATTGAAACAGACTTCAGGGGCATCCAGATATAATACCTGAAGAAATTATAGTATGCCATGGAAAATCAGGATAGGCACCCGGGCAAAGAGAAGCCAAGGAACTGCTGACCCTGAGAAGAAGTCATTTCAAGCGATCAAATCCAGACCACTATTAGTACAGGAATACATATTAGAAATAAATATACAAGTAGTTCTGAAAAATGTGGATCCAGTCCTTGCTTGAAAACCTTTAGTGAAGAGACATTCTTGCCTCTCACAGCCGAGAGAACCATGGAGCCAGACAAAGCTGGACTAAGACAAATAGGGGTTTATTTCTGGACATGCAGATTCAAAAGAGATATTCAAAGATCTCCAATGCATGATTCTAGCTCATGGCTAAAGTGACAAGTTCACTAAAGACTTGAAAAATCACAAGGATTTGTATCCAGCTTTTTATCACCAAAGTCTGATCTGTAGAACTAAAGTTATAAATCTATCAATAGAGCTTATTTTGCCTCTGGCTTCCAGATTTATGTAAATGACTCCATTACTTTCCAGACCCTACCTGGGACTTGTCATTGATGGTGTTGGACCAACATATCAAGTCAGATTGGATGTTAAAGCATAACAGCGGGGTTGTTTATGTAGCCAGATATATGTTGTGGCCTGACAGCAGCCAGCTGAGCTGTTGGCAGACTCTGACAGTGAGGAACACCATGAGCCTGTCCTGGAGTCTGGGGAAGGCTCTGAGGAGTGTTCAGAGACAGAGCTGGGACTAGGGATGCCTGTCAACCATCAGTTGCCTTCTGAGTCAGAGAGCAGTGAAGAGGAAATTGTCCTTGATGTGTGCATGTGCAGAGCTGCTAGGAGGAGAGTGCAGCTCCGGAAACAGGGCAGATGAGGAAGGCATAATACAGGTTGCCAGTGATTGGCCCCTCCCTGAGAGATTAAAAGAGGAGCGAAGGGGAGGGGAATTTTGTGGAGAACAACATTCAATTATTCAGTTGTACATAAGGTTTTTGGAAAAGAAACTCTGTGAGTCATTATCGGGCCTTGTGCCAGTCTGGATAGCATTCTGGGCTATCAGCCAGGGTATTGTTGATATCTTAAATAGTTTTGGTGGACAGTCAGGTCTGCGCTCGGGTTTTTGGGAGGTCAGGGACAGAACAGGTTAGGCGGCAATATAAATTTTCTAAATAAAAATAAAATATTAAAGAATGAGAGCCCACTTATCAGCCCAGTTTCTTACCCTTTAGAAGCTTTGTCCTTAGTTCATCCTCTGAAAGACATGGTTCAGGCATCCTCTTCACAAATACCTTTGGCTCAAGTCTGACTGCGCAATGCAATAGAAAAAAATAATTCAACTGCAGGGAGAAAGCAAACTTTAAAAAAATTCCAAATAGTAACAGAATATAGTTATTAAAATTAATAGAAGAGACAGTTTGAACTTGTGGTTAAGGCACCAGACTAGACATCAGGAGACTGTGATTTCAAGTGCCACATTAGACATGAAAACTAGCTGGGTGATTTGGGGTCAGCCATTCTCTTCTCAGCCCACAACATCATGTTCATGCAAAATGAACAATTTCTGTTGCAACCATTGGAACAACACTTGGGTGATCTGGAGAAAGCCCTGCACTTGTGGGAAAATGGAAGGAAGGAATTTCCTTGCACTTGTGGGAAAATGGAAGAAAGGAATTTTTTTAAAGTTTCTAATAATTAAATAACACTTGTAAAAGAGATTCAATGCACATACATGTTTATAGCTTTGAACAGGAACAAACTTGAAATAAATTGACAAAATCCACAAGGACATTTGGGAAAACCCCATCCTTGATTATATTAATCACTCAGGAAAAAGAACAGAAATGTGATCTGTTTCATATGGTAAATGAAAGAGAGGCAATAAATGTAGGAATCTGAAAGTTACTAAAGATTTTTTTAAGTGACAAATCTTGGTGAGTTGCTATTTCTGAATTACGTCTATTTTTGTGACAACATATTTCAAAAGCCACTTAAGTGATCTGGACTTTGCAGACTATTGTGGGGAGTGGGCATCAATTTGATATACTTTTACTATATAAATCAAGTTTCAATAAGTTAATCGAAACAGTTTTTCTATTATTCTTACAGTATTATCTAACACAGAAATGTACACATTCAAAATGCTTTTTTTCGCAGCTGTGGTAGGCAGTTAATAGCAGTGCATGTATGTAGCTCTCCTGATGCTTCCCGTGCAGCCTTCTGAACAGATCTAAATGAGCAGAGCTAAAATTCGTATTCTGTTCTTGTGTGGTGAGGACATGAAGGGTTTAGGGCTGAAGGTACTCATTTCTCTCCTTTACCAATCCAAACATTTCAAAATGTCCAATGTTTTCTTTTTTCAGTGAGACTTAAGGGGGGAAGATGCTTAAGGCTCCTTAAATTCACCCAGCCTCTTCACAAAGGAAACGAGTCAAAGAAGTTGGCTCTGGCCATGATGACACAAAGGCCATTACAAAAAGTGTGCCTCCCACCACCAACAAAGTCACCAACCCCTACTTTGTTGTAATATACTTTAATGCACCTGCCAGACATTAGAGGAAAGGCATGTTAGTCTAAGATAGCACAAAATAAGGAGAAATCTGGTCGTTCCTTCTCCAACTAACACATTTTATTCAAAGGCATGAACTTTTATGAGCTGCAACTCACTTCAACAGATGAAGAGTGTGGCTAGACTGAGATTTAAAAAAATGTGCTACCAGATTCTTATATATCTGCCAGGAAATTGACCTATCAAGTGTGACCCCGTTTTCTCATTGCCCATAAAACAGCTTGATAATTACTTTTTCTGCCACCCATTTGTGGATTCAAAAGATTGGACTGAAGTTCCTCCAAAAGCCTGAAAAATTCAGTGAAGAATTTGGTGACAGTATGTGCATTCCTGTTCAAGTCAAATTGAATGACTGGAGGGACTTCCAGTTTACTAGGTGGAGAAAGGAGATACTGCTCCTGCAAAAAAAAATTACAAAATAATTATTCCGCTAGAGCAAAGATAGATAATCTAAAATACAGCAAGAGCACAGGGAAGAAGATGCATCAAAGCTACACCATGAAGGCTTACTGAATACTAAAGAAACCAAACTGGTTTACAAGAAAGGCCAAATGAAGACTAGAAAAGAGATATGGCAGGGTAAAGTATTACACAGCCACTACATTAAAAAAAAAAGCTAGCAGTCGAAGAGATAAAATAAGACCTGGTAATGGCTAGGAGCAGGAAATTTGAAGAAAAAAAATAGAGAATCTAATTCTGGCTACAGTACACAAGATCAAGCCTTAAGAACAAATGCATATAAAACCAGAATTGAAAAAACAGTAACAGACAGCAAATGCCAACTCTGCAAAGAAATTGAATAAACCATGGATCACTCTGTTAGTAGCCACAAGAGGATCTCTCAGATTGACTACAAAACACAGCACAAAAATGTAGTAACAATGGTGCATTGGAATATCTGCAAAAATATCACTGCATTTTGCATCCTCCTTCTCCATCCTGCTTAATTTCATTTTAATTCAATTTTTTTTTTAATTAAAATCTTTATTTATTGTTGTAATGTTTTATTCTGAATTTTATCCAATGTTTGTAAGTTTCCTCTGGCAAGATGGGCAGCATATAAATTTAATAATAAAATAAAATAAATAAAATTAAAACTAAAATAAGTGCGCCTGTAAGTAAGTACTGGTGGGATGATGAAACAGTCAAATTAACAGAAAATGAAGAAACTAAAGTGCTCTGAGGTTTTAGAATTAAAATAAAGAAGCATTTGCCACACAACATCCCAGTCTTAACTGTCTTAACTCTCAATTGTTGATAAGAAAAAGTTGGATAGTGGACTTTTAAATACCTGGAGACAGCAGAATAGAAGAGAAAGAATTGAAGAAAATCACAAAATATAAAGACTGCAAAAAACAACTGTGGCAAAAGAAATCAAAATAATACTAATAGGAATAGACAATTGAGGGCCAATTCTTAAACATCTGGAACATCACTGGAACACTATCAGCATTGACAAATCACCACTAGTCAATTGCAAAAGGCAGCTTTACTTACAACAGCTTACATCCTGTGATGACGCCTATAACATTATTAAACAACAAATCTACCTCTCTCAGATCCTTCAGAAGGACTCAATAGTGGACAAAATTGCTAAATCCAATATAAACATCCATAATATAGTATAAAAAGAACATTCAAGCTGATTATAAACAACAGCATAACACAATCACCAAAATGATTCCCTGAAACATCTAAAAATTATCACTTGTCAGCAATAAAAAAATGATGGGTTGAAAAAAATAGTTGAAAATGAGCAGGTTAAAACACTGTGGGACTTCTAAATATAAACTAATAAAGTCTTGGCGCTAACACATCAGATTTCACTGTGGTTGAAAAGAAGAAATATGTGGATAATTGATGTGGCAATACCAGGAAATAAAAGAATAGAAGGCAAAGAATTAGAGAAGACCATTGAGTTACCAAAATCTAAAAATCGAAGTTGAAAAAATATTGCATAAACCAGCAGGGGTGCTCCCAATGGAAAAAGAAAAGAGGGAGGGAGCGAGCGAGCGAGGAAGGAAGGTATACTAAGAAATGTCCTGAGACCAGAGAAAACATTAGGAAATAATCTCACCGATTCATCCTCTAGTAACTACACTCCTATCCTACTTTTAAGCTATTTTTGCCGTGCTCATAACATACTCTTAGTATTCCAAATGTATGCACAGAGTAAAAACAAAACAAAACACCAAACTGGAGACCTCTGAAGTTCCTGGCTTTTGATCCCCTGATCCCAACTGTACATTTTCGCAAAGGAACAATATTAAGCGTACAATGACAGCAACGTTCTCCTAATGCACACATATTTTTAACCCACTTGAAGAAACACGATATCATCCTCAGAGCTCAGCAGCCCTTCCGCTGTCCTGTTGTATTGCGTGACAGTCTCCAAATGATGCTGAAGGCAGTTCCGGTTCTCCTGCATTTGCTTTAGCAAAGCAACATGCTCACTTGTAACCATCTCTGACACCTTCTTCTGGCATTCTTTTAGGGTTTCCATGAGATGATCAAACTTTTGCAAAATTCCTGATTTGTACTTCGTTGAGAAAACCTAAAGAAAGCCAACATTCAAAACATCAAGTCATCTTCATAGCACCTAATGTTTCTCTCCACTTTTCTTAAGGCATCACATGGCAGTAAAATAAAATGCGGAGGGAAGACAATGGAAGGGGTATTGTCCTTTGCATTGGGGACACAAGCTAGTAATGGGGAGAAAATGACCACCTCTTTGCTTGTTCAGCAGTTACCACAAGAGCGATTAAAATGTGCACTGGTGAAGCACAAACTATTCCTACAGAACTCACTGTGACATAGTTCATCTGCTCCTCCAGTTTCTGGATTTCTGCCGCAATTCTTTCTGCCTCTTTTCGTTTTTCTTCCAAGGTTTCCTTGATTGACTCCTGTCAAAGAAGACTAGAAGTTCAAATGGGCAATTATTTCATACTTTTCCTTGATACTTCCAGCCCTATAGAGAATACTTCACTTGGCCTATTCACGTCCGAAGAAACATCTAAGAGAACATACCAAAGTACTACCCGTGTAATCTTTTGCAGAAGTCCCACAGCTTTAGTAATATCACCTTGCTGCCATTGTGCTGTATTGAAACAAGATGACCAAGATCCTGGAATTGTTATCCACTTCAGAATGAGTGATGGGCTCAGGAAAAATATAATGGTATATGGGCCAATCAGGTTCATTCACATTCATACTGAACCATGGTAATAGTTTGGATTTAGCAAGACCTTCAGATCGAGACTTACATTCAAGTCAGGATCATATCTCTTGCATCAAAGCAAAACCATTACCCATTTCAAATGGTGCATGGTTTGTGGACCAGACAACAGGCCTTCTCTGATAGCTTGCCTTGTAGAATCCTCTTCCTCAGAGGCCCTAGAGCCCTTTTATTCACTCAAAAAACAACTACTGTAAAGCTGTATAGTACTATTCCAATATGCCTTTGGCCTGAATTGATTATGGGCAGTGATTACCGATTTGGCTGTTGTATTTTTTAAATTCCTCATGTTTTGATTTTTAATCCTGTTTTGTGGTTAGCTCACAAAGTGTTTTGGGCTAGAGTAAATCATCAATATTTTGAAGTAAGTACATAAATATAGGAAATACAATTTCATGAGATGTTGGATCTTTGCTAAGCTACCTCCTGGCACATCAGAAAACTATTAACTGTTAAGCTTATTAATTATGTTACATTGGAATATAATTGCCTGGTTGCATTTGAGACAAAGGTGGCATTTAGCAGGGACATTGTTCTCCTTACTATGGGGTCCCAACCTTTACTATGAGGACCCAATATGGGGCCTCAGTGTTACTGGGTGGAAAAGAACGGAAACCAATACCTAAGAAGACCAACAAGTATTCTTACCAGAGCAGGATCTACGGTCACATCCCAGTCTACAGCTCTTAATTGGAGGTGCAATAGATGACTATAGTAGTTGAAAATAAGAGCCATGCCAACATGCTCTGGTTTATACAGGTGTATGCACATTATAGATAGTCCTCAATTTATGTCATGTGAGTACATTGCTTAGCAATAATAATCCTGGCAATCCCTGTTGCCATCATCAACCAAATTCCACTGGTTGTTAACCAAGGACCCACTTCAATCCAAGCCATTCAGGGTTTGACCCTTCCCAGCTCTGATCCTAGGTTTTTTCAAGATAAGGTCTCCCCTTCAATTACCCCCATCTAACTATCCCTCCACATCTCTGCCCTTGTGGTTGCCTGTGACCCTGCCTTGCAACGCAGCAAGCAACCCTAGAACCTATGCTGTAGCTCTACAGCTTCCTGCAGCTCCTGAGCCCCAGTGCAGTGGGAACGTCAGCCCCAGTGCCTGAGCCCCAGTACAGCACAAATCCTTTTGCAGCATGAAACCCAGTTCAAGCTGAGCCACAGGAGCCCATGCCACAGCGCACTCGGCTGTCCCATCAACCTTCCCATCATTCTGCGCCTGATGCTGACAAGAATCACACTGGCTGTTCACTACTGCCACATGAGGCCATCTTCCCCAGTTCTTGTGGAGAAAACCACTGTGTGTAACCTGGGGAAGAAAGTCTTGTGCGGCCAGCAGCTGAATTGCAAAAGGGCTGGCCACATTTGCTCAGCAGCGCAACCAAGAAGATGGCAAAGGTCAGCTAAGGCAGCAGTGGCCATGGTGTACAGGGAGTGGTGGTGGGGGGACAAAAAACCTTGGGGCAGGGGAGATAGGCAGGGGGAAGTTGAAGTTACCCTGTGGTTGTAAATGTGGGTAAGCTGCCAAGCACCCAACTTTTTTTGTCAAGTTTTTTATTTTATATTACATATTACATATCAATGCGTGAACAGTGTGGCACCTGGGTGCCATGCATTTTGGTACAAATAAAAATAGTATTCTTGCTCATGGTTGTTACATTTATCCAGCTTATATGTTTCTAATAATAATACACATTTATATTAGGTTATAATATTTTGTTATTTCATATTGTTTAAACATATCTGATGGTACCACCATTCAATTTCTAAACCTCCCTCGTTATTATATTTATCTTGTGATGTAAAAATGTGTATACTGTTATTCCCCTTTTTTCTTATTTTGTCTCTATTCTAATTTTTATTCATGTCACCATTGCATTAAAAGAGGTTTCCTTTTTGTCTTTCATCTCTTACCTGCTTTAATACTTTAATTCATATTCATATTTCCCTTAACTCTCCACAACTATTTATATTAAAATTTCATTCTTCATTATATCAGTGCTTCAGTCTACAATTCTGATACCGATCATAATATTATTTAAGCATAGAGGATAGGTCTATTCATATTCTTTGCTTTCATCCAATCTATATAATTCTGCTATTAATACACATTTATATTAAAACATATTCTTTCATTATTTAATTACCATACTATTTGACTTTATTTCCCTTTATTTCATTTAACCATGTTTAATAGTACCATCATTCATTCTCTAATTTTTCCACTTTTGATACTTATTATTCATATGTCCCATACTTCACACTTCATATCTATTTGTATTAAAATATTACCCTTCATTATTTCATAGTCTATCCTTCAGTACCTACCACAATATATACAAAACAATTCTATTCATATTCTTTGCTTTGCCAAGCGCCCAATTTTTGATCACATGACTTTGGGGGCACTGCACTTTAACCACCAGTGGTTAAGTCCAGTGGTGGAATTCAAATTTTTTTACTACTGGTTCTGTGGGAGTGGCTTAGTGGGCATGGGTGGGGCAGTCATGTGACCGGGTGGGCAGTTTCTGTAAGCAGGGCAATAAAGATTAGGCTAGAAAGAACACCAGAATGTTTTTTTCCTGCCTTCCT
>JANHFJ010004479.1:2287-14614 GCA_032468195.1 Cerberus rynchops | reverse complement strand
ATAAACCTGACCTGTTTCCCCCCCCCCTCGATCTAGAAACAGATTATATAGATGAAAATTTTAGAAAAATACTAACAAAGTTTTCTGGCATTAAAGGAGACCAACCAGCGACAATCTAAGCAGCCCCTCACAGACTTCCTTTCAGAGAAAGAAGACAGTTCAGAGGGAGCAATTTTAGAAGCAACTGAAAGTATGATGTCTTGAGATGACATTTTACCCAGCTACCAGAGGTAATGTCTGATAGGCAAATTTCACAATGCAG
Source organism: Cerberus rynchops (assembly GCA_032468195.1). Lineage (NCBI taxonomy): Eukaryota > Metazoa > Chordata > Lepidosauria > Squamata > Homalopsidae > Cerberus > Cerberus rynchops. Next base: position 14,352 of record JANHFJ010004479.1, on the reverse strand, counting down.
ACATTCAGCAATTCAATAGTATCAACCTTACATCATATAATAGTCAACTTTGTAAACTTTGGAGTTAAATAAACTGTTACCATAGCAATAGGCAAATAAGAATGCTTTGCATCAGAATAGCAATAACCACACAAACAAGAAAGAACTGACCCACTCTAAAGGCTAGTGGCTTTCCTTTATTTAACTGTTCTTGTTCTCGGTGGTGGGATAATACCTTCTGAAGAAGAACTTGAGCAACTTCTTTTTTCCTCTTATGGGTTGATTCTATGAGTGTAATGGCTTCTGCCAGACAGGCCCTGTGTCCTTGGATCAGTCCAGTGTACAGCTTACTCAGAAGTCTTTTCTCTTTGTCAGAGAGCTCAGGTGTTTGCTGTTCTGCTGTTGCTGGACACCCCAGCCCTGATTTCAACCCATTGGAAAACATCCTCCTCCATGAACAAAAGGATCGTGGTGAATTATCTCGCTGGCCATATAGAAAAGTAAACCCATCACTAGATTTCCAGCAGAGGTTTTCCCAAGAAGGCTTCCTAATGTTCTTAAGAAGCTGGTAGAGAGGAAACCGCAGCAGCATTGATGATTTATTCATTTTGTTTTGAGAGAGAAAAGCCTGTTTTTAAAGAGCCTAATAACAAAAGAAAAAAATATTTTTTTCATATTTTCTTTCCTTAAATTCTACCGTTATAACAACTTTGTGAAGTAGTGAGTGATTGATCTGAACTTTCATGACTTAAGAGTAGACTTCTGCCTCTCCAGTTCTGCTTCAACCATAAGATGAACACTGGAAGACCCTTTGTAGCATAGGTCTCCATTTTTAATTGCTTTTACTCTTTTGTCAAACTTTACTCTTTTTTCAAATCCTTGGATTTGAAGTCCTTAAAATCAGCTTGCAAGTTTTTCAAACAATGGATTTTTAAAAATGTTAATAATTTAAGACATATTAGATGAAATTTTGTTTGAAACAGGGCTAAGAAAGAAGAAAATCAACACAGTGCTATATTTGTCTATGGAGATTCTCTGTCATTCAGGTCATGGTTATCCCAAAGGTGCTTTTTCAAAAAGCAACTGGAGTTTGTTTTTCCTTTGTTTTCAAGTCCAGTTGCCTTTTGAAAAAGCATCATTGGGACAACTCTATATTATTACCTACTTATAAGATAATCAACAGCTTCTATTAAAAATATTGTATGTCATTATCCCTGTTCATTTGAACCTTTTATTGAAAAATTAGCCACCTAGCCCTTTTCAGTATTTCGTCACTATGGTTCACTGTGATTATGCTCCACATGCATACTCCTATGTTTTCAGAATGATCTACAATCTGATGCTTTCCAGATACACAGTCTATAAACTTCAGGATTCACAACTGGCAATACTGCTTGACTATGCTGTCTAGGAAATCAGAGGCACACTTGCAGTCATATATCTAGAAGACCTCAGAAATATAAACTAAATGTAAAAAGAACATAATGTTGAGATACTCTGTGTTTTGATAATTAAATTTCTATAAGGAATCACGATAACTCTGTATATAAAGACACAGTAAACCAAAAGCATTCCCTATCAGAAAATATTGTGGTCTAAAATACTTATTTAGAAAACATCACTAAAACAATGGAATATATATTTGGACAGATATGATGATGAATATTGAAAAGGTAATATGTAAATATATAAGTAAACATTTATCAACTAATTAAGCATGTAACAATGTTACCTTACAAAATACATTAAGGCTGTAAAATTTAATAACTAAACTTCAAATATAAAATTAGATTCCTTGAAACTTAGTTATATAGCCTTAGACCTAAATACACACAATTTTTTAAAATTTACAACTGAACATGCAGTTCTACAAAGAGACTAAAATTTATATATTGGCACACCTTTTTTTCTAACCTGGATGTCAACACTGCAATTCTAATGAGTTGGGGGGAAAATTAGGATTTGAGCATTCCTTTAAAGTGCATAAGGGGAAAAAAACCACTGCTTTTTCACTGCAGAATGAATTAATCCTAAAATATTTTTAACTGACATTTTAACTAAAAAAACCGCTACGGTCTATCATCATACATTATAGCTTGATTGTACTTTGAAGAGAAATATGCAGGAGATTACTCCATACTGACTGTGCGAACCCACAAGTAACTGAATTCACGTATCATTGTAAACCATAAAGGTTTACCTTGATATAATGAGCAAACTCATTGTAAATTAACACTGGATATAAGAATCCATTCCAAAATCAAGCTTACGAGCAATGCTGCATTAAAATCCAGACGACCTTCCCTAATACTGTACATTCGACCTATGCCAAAATGTATTTGTTTCTCAAACGTAAGGAAACAACTAAGGACCGTTCTCCATTACTGACACGGAACAAAGATCGCTACTGCCTGACAACCCAACCAAAGCATCTGAATCTTAGGCAGTTTCTTTACGGACACGTGCACTCACCAGACAAAAACAATCTCGTCTCCAGTGTCACATCCACGCAGAGTTCGCCCCACTCTTCCACCTAATAATCGTACTAGTCTGCGCCTGCGTGACTGCCTGGGAAATGAAGGGCGGCGCAGCATCTACGCAAGCGCAAGCAAACTCTTCACTCTCATTGGCGTTTGCGGCGGGCTATGAGGAAGCCTTAGAGGATAGTTCTTTTGTGTGCAGATCACACTTTCCGGGCTAAAAATGGGGATTGGAATATCTCTTATTCTTACTCTTTAATCACTCCTCCTTAGAAGTAGTACTCCTGCGTAGTTCAACCCCTTCATGCTGATTAAGTTTGTCCTAGTTACATCTCCACTCAAGATGCCGGAAGCCACAATGTGTACCGAATCAAGCCGTAGTGATCCACTTTAACGACGGTTGCAGTTCGCTTGCCTTCTAACCTACACAGCCTTCGCCGTTACTTAACTGGAACACAACTCAGTTACCATAGTAGCCAATGAGCAGCACTCGCTACAAACACACACATATAGCAGAATCAATCTTCTAGTCCTCTGGGTAGGAGCGGCTCCTCCATGGCTGGCTCAGGAATTCTGGGAGTTGAAGTCCATGAGTCATGAAAGAGCCAAGGTTCCCGACCCCTTAGACCCTCTGAGATTTCCCCCGTTTACCCGCAGCCGTTTCCCGTCTTCTCCTTGGGAAACGGAGGACAAGCTAACAAACACCCGTTTCCCCGGATGATCATCTACTTATCAAACCGCGGACTCGCTTGCTCTTCGCCCACAACCGCCGCAAAGCGTTTTAGGAAATGCAGATTGACCGACTCCCGCCTAACACGACCCGTGTGCTCGCCGGCACTGTCAAAACAGGAAATACCAGTCTTCTCCCCGGGTATTATGCGCGGAACTGGAGGTTATCGGGGTATTGCGCTTCTGGAGAAGGAAATCGGTTATCTAAATGTGGCGAGTTTGAATTATTCCCGCATAATCCAGTTTTCAGCAATTGCTGAAGTGTAGGCGGGTTTCATCATTTCACCATCTGCAGGCGACGCGTTGCTAAAATTGCTATTGTACTTAATTGACCAGAGCAGGATCGGGTTTCAGAAGGAAGGGCCCGGGAGGACTGGTGATCCAGGGCAAAAGCACCCCTCAACTAGGCCTTTTTTTTTTCTTCCCAAGGAGAGGCGGAGGATACCCTGCTAGACGCACCCTGGCCCTTCTCACAAATTATTATTATTCCAAATGCCGTTAACTCTTTCAAAAGAGAAAGCTAAGAGAACAGAACCAGAATTTTCTTTCTTACAGCCTCCAATGTTGCCCGGTTTGCTGAATTTCCGCAGCACTAAGTGAAGCTGTGAACATTATGTGTCATATCTGTACCCAAGATACGTTGCTTCACCCTCTCACCCTTGCGGGAAAGGAAAGATTAGTTATTCTTTTATAAGGAAGTATAAAAGGAAAGATTAGTTACTCATAATTTTATAAGGAAGTATATAAAAAAAATTGACTTGAGAATTTTGACTTGAGGCTCCAGTAGCAAAACTATACAAAAGCCACAAACAACAACAATAAATGAGTATGTTAATGAGACCAAAGTGTTAAAGGAAGCATTCCCAGCTCAAATGAATTGTAATAACAAAAAGAGGTCCCAGGAAATGTTCCTCAGTAAAGTTGTAAAAGCAATCTTACTAATCACAGGATGTAATTGGATGTTAATTAACAAAATGTAAATGATGCTGTATCACATAAACAGGATGAAGTAAGCTGAGCCAAGGAGAGGTTCCTCCTGTTGAAAATTGTATAAAAAGTCTTTCCAAAATTGTGATAGTGTGCTTCATGATCTCGATCCACTTTGGGAGGAATCGTGAGAACCTTGCCTTTGTAAACGCAATCCAATAAACTCTTCGTTGTACATCGGAGTTGTCTGTTGAATTAGTGAGTATAAAACTATTGGGTATTTTCAAATCTCACACCCTTTTCTTCTCAAATTAGAAAGCCTCATACTGCTATCTCGTGCAGTTTCTAATCTATAGGATCTCCTTTCATTCATGTCCTCAGTTTGGCCTCTCCCCTACCAGGGTTGTTTCTGACAAGCTATTTTTCCTGTGACCTTTAGCCTAATGAAAATTACACACCAAAAACTATTAGTAAGAATGAGCAGATGGCTTGGCGAACACTGGGAAAAGTACATTTTACTGTTTGAAAATTAGTTTATTAAGTACACCACATGTTCTGCACAAGATGTCATATAGTTTTTTATTGCAGTTTTTCATTTCCAGTCAGCATTGTACACAGAAATCAGTATATTAAGTATAGCTATATTAGATATATCAATAGTTAGCACATTACAATTATAAACAGTTTTTGTTTCAGTTGTAAAAAAATTTTCTTGCTCAAAGTTTGCAGTATAAGAGCACCTTTAGCTCTTGAACAAGGATACATATCTAAGATGTCAACTTCTCCAGTGTTATGAGAAATTTCTTGGTTTGTGATCCAAGTCTTGATTTGTTACTGAAGCTGAATCCATCGATCTGCAGTTTTGTCATGGTAATTTCACACAATAAAATTCTACACAATGCTAAAATGTTAGCCTGCTAACAGTAATCTAGAGCTGAGGTCCTTTAATGTATTCTCTGTAGCCTTCTGAGAGCCAGACTGTAGTAGGCTGATGGGTCTACCGGTCTGGACCTTCTTCTCATCTATGATTATATGGGGCAAAAATCCATGTTCCACTGTTTAAAAAATTGAATGTTTCAGGAAAAAAAGTCTACGATTAAAACCAGACATAGGAATCTTAAATATTCTTTATAGTTTGTGTGGAGCAAAGATTTTCCCTCCCCAGTGGCTTTGCAAGTTGGAAATGATGGCATTGTTGCTATGGAATAGGGCTCCTGACATTTTCCCATTCAATTTTCCTGAACACCCAGAGGACAAGGCAACACTTTTTAAAAAGGAAAAAAAAAAGGTGCGCCTTGAGAGAGATCTTGCCTGTGTGTTATAGACAGCTTTATGGGTAATGTAATATAGAACACTTGCATGCCATTTAGAATGCAGAAAGTGAAACTGTACACAAATGTTAAGAATGACACTTATTAGGACAGATTATACCCATGAGGCAAAGAACCATCCATTCCTGGAACACCAAACACTTATATACATACACACATAATGTTTGTGCAAGATCCCTGAAGCCCAATTCGTGACAAGCCTGTGAAAATCGGTAGATTAAGGGCAGGAGGGCTTTGACAACAACTGCCTCTTCAGATGGCATTAATACTAAAAAAAAAAAAAAGGTGCAAGACCATTTTTAAAGGAGCTTCTGGAGAAGTTGCTTCTACTCAATAACTGCTTTCTAGAAATTACTTAGTAGTGAAAAACCTGCTATAGATAACGCAGCTTCTGCAGATGCTTAAAAGGGTCACAGACTGACCCTTTTACACCAATCTATAAAACTTTTCTGACTCATTAAAAAGGATAGTTTCTAAACATAATTAAAATTGCATTTTATCACTGTTTCCTTGCTTTAATTCAATCAATTTTTTTTTTTTAAAAAAAGACTACAATTACTATCCTATGGCTATTTGGATTTGCCAAGTGCTTCAGGTGTTCATAGGGCAAATTACAGTATATTATTTCAAGAAACTAAACTACATTCAAAACCAAACAAATGTTATCACAGTTTAGCCTGCAATGGTTTCAGATGTTTGTGGAAAGATTCATGGACCTAGAGGAAAAAAAAACGAGAGGGCATTAATTTTAAAGACATGCCACACCTCACTTCTTACTAGGACTGTGATGGCAAACCTATGGCACGGGTGCCCTTGCTGGGCACACAAGCTGTTGGCCAAATAACCTCCAGCTGAGCATGTACATGGGGTTGCACATGCACGCATATGCGATTGCAGAGACCCAGCTGGTCTTCAGGTGTCTGCTGTGCATGTGCATGATTGCAGCAGGAAATCCAGCTGGTCTTTGGTGCTCTTGCACATGCGATTGTTCATGTGTGTGTGAGTGCCTGTGTGCAGCATGTGTGCATTACATGTGCAAAAGCTGCATGCATGCGCAGATGGTGTGGTTGTACATGCAGCGCACATGGAGGAGCTGCAAGCAAGTGCGGATGGCACACGCAAAGCACATACTTTTTGGCACTCGGTAAGTAAAAGGTTCGCCACCACTGTACTAGGACAATACATTTCCCAATCAGTACATATTGGACTGCTGCTTTAGTGATTTTAGTTATACATGTACAATTGCCATTAAGAATAACACCCTATTTAGTGAAAAATAATAGCATCAAATGAATTTCTACTAAGAGAGTAAGAAAAATGTCCAGCATTTTTTAGTATTTTGGCAGAAAAAATAGATTAATAGTAGTTTCCTTCTCCAGATAGCTTTAGTTGCTATAAGTATCTCCATAATCAGAGAAAAGTATACAAGTCTTTAAGGATTATATAAAATGAGCTGTTTTCATCAATAGCAAAAAAACACACAACAATTTTTATTGACATTGTAGGACAATCAATTTATCAAGTTGTAGATTAATATAACCACCTATTCTCTAACTGTTCTTTGCCATTATTTTCAATATGGCAGTCCTGGCTTCTGTAAACCAATTCTCCATTATATCTAAATGAACTACAATAGGAATTCCTCCTAAGGAAAGAGCACAGAATTATAATATATTTCTGTAACTTCATAAAATAATAGTTTATGAATCTGCAGATGATCATTTGTATACATTTGCAGGTTCATAAACTCTATTTGTGTTGTACTTTGTATAATTGTGCATGTGACAAAATTTGAAATTGAAATTGAAATCTATACATTTTTACAATATTAGTTAATAACAAACTTTTTATTGCTACAGGTAGTCTTTGACTTACAACAGCAATTGAGACTGGAATTTCTGGCATTAAGCAATATGATTACATTGTTTAATGATGGCAAATTCCTGTAGTCCTGTTATTGTGGTTAACCAAATTTCTTGGTGGTTAGGCAAGGCAACTTTCTGCTGGCTTCCCACAGCTAAGTATGAGGGGAAATCAGCAAGAAGTTGCAAGTCCCAGATAGCTTACAAGCAGCCTGGCAGGCAGGTAAGTAGATGCTGCTGGGTGGAGGAGAGTGCGGAGGAAGAGGGACAAGGCTTGGAGAGGATTTACAAAGTACATGAGTGTCAGGGGAGAGGCAGTGAGGCTCAGAGAAGGTGTATGGGAGTGACCGGTGTGGAGACAGAGAAGCTGAAGGAGATTATATGAGTAGGAAGACTTACCCCAGTGACTTCCAATCTTCCCTGCTGGCTTCCCCATTGACTTTCTGAGGAAGCCAGCAAGGAAGGTTGGTGATCATGGGATATTACAACTGGTTGTAAGTGCAAGCTGGCTGCCAAGGGGGTTCTTGGATGGCTGGAATTCTGAGGACCACTCATCATCACCATCCTTTCAGCATCTTTGTAACATCAGACTGTAGCTGACCAAATGACCATAGACTGAGGACTTCCTGTCTGTCTTATGAGCCTTTAGTATCTGGTTGACAAAAGCAATTACTTACCTGTGTTTTATTTAATGGTGACTTCTTTGACCACTCAAACATATTTTCATATATGTTACCATCATACCGGCCAAGCACAGATCCAAGTACAGAATCACAGAAATCAAAGGAATCCACCAGAGCTACTGCATTAGGGCGGATAAGAGCCAAGAGTTCTTTTATACGCATGTTCACTTGAATTAGCTGGGCCTCTGTCAAAATGTCCCCCTGAAGCAAAAAAAGAAAAAAGAAAAAAGAAAGTTCAAACCAGTCAGAGTGCTGCACCTCTAAGTGCTTATCAATCAGTAACAGGAAAATTAATACAAAAGCTGATCTTTTAGACCTATAAACAAATCTGACCTGAACTTTAATTCTAAATAAGCAATTAAGATTGTGAGGAAAAAAAAGGCACCAATTTCTGACTCTCTTTGGCACAGTCAAAGGGTAACAACATTACAACGACAACTTTTTGCTTTTACACAGTAATATGCACAAGCCCTTTTTTCTATAACAATAAGCCTCTCTAATTTACAAAAACAGAATCAAAGTTTCATTTTTTTCTCCCATTACACTATACCCCCTCTTTTTCCCTTCATCTCTCCTTACTTTTCCATATTTTTTTCTTTGTATTTTATACTTCGATAAACTAATAGAAAGTTTTTTTAAAAGATTGCAAATAGGTATTGTCTGTACTTTTTAAAAAATGGCATTGCTTTTCTTAAGAATAAAATTACATTATCATGGTTAATGTTCATTTGTTTCAATGTTCATGTACCTAACTTTTTAGGTCCTTTGTATACCTTCCTGCTCCCAAATTTTACGAAGATCCAGATTTAGCAAAGCATCAGTGATATCACTGTGAGATCTTTAGCAACTATTCTGTGAGCTTTGGTAAGAAATGGTAAAAATTCAACCATTTACAATTTTTATGCCATTTTCATTTCATTTTGGAGGGCTGAAAATGTCATTTCAGCACAATATTTTCAATTCAGACACTACAATTCCCAAGGGCAAAATACTGTTTACATATTTATGGACATTGTATAAACAACTGCTTTGTATGGCAAAAAATGTCTTTGTTTTAACCGTGATAATCTAACCGTGCCTTTGTTATCAAATTACCCACGTTTTCCCCAAAATACGATCTACTCCAAAAGTAAGTCCTAGCTTGATTTTTAGACATGTGCCCAATATTAGCCCTACCCCCCAAATAAGATCTAATTAAGACCCCGCCCACTCCAGGGTGCACGGGTAAAAATTAAGCTAGGATGGGGAAGCTGTCCTACTACTTACCTTCAGACAGTTGCAGTCACGTCTCATACAACCCAACACCTGCCTTGCTGGCCCATTTCTTCTGCAGCCAGCAAGGCTTTCCTGAAGGCCTCTGTAGCTGATAACACACATCAGGAAAGCCTTGCTAGCTTGCCGGCCACAAAAGAAGTTCCTGAAGGTCTCTGACAGCAAAAAGGAGACAGGGGCGATGTGCGCAAGTGAGGTGAATCAGTGGACAACACCCTCCCCCCCAAAATAAGACCTGGTGCCTTGTTTGGTGGCAAAAAAAATATAAGACAGGATCTTGTTTTGGGGAAAACATGGTATATCACCACTAGATTGCTCACTTTTTCCCTCCAAATCTGATTAATTTATATAGCTGCTAGATTTTCTGTCAAACAGAACCATTCAGCTCAAAGTAGAAATTATTTACCCACCTGTAGAAAATCTCCAGAGTTCTTTATAATCCCACAGAGAGCATACAGTAAACACAAATTGCTAATGACAGCATGGACAGCTGGGTCACCAATTTCTGAAAGCTTCGCTGTAAACAGTTTGACCACCACATAGTGACAGTGAGCCTGAAAAAGTTAGATGACAGACCGAAGTGACTTCAGGTGTAAAATCTAACAAACTATCCAAGAATATCTACCGTACTTTGAGATGCTACTGACCTCAGATGCTCGTACTAGGTCAATGGAAGTCCGGTTCCAAGCATCTTCTTTGCTTTTTCGACGGTTCAGTTCAGCCTGTAAATTTTTTGCTGCAAACTCAACCATCCTGTATCATAGAAGAACATGAACATAGTTTATATTATATTTGGAATTGAGGCCATAAATAACACTCAGCTAGTGACATCTGCCATTGATATGGCAGTGATAAATAGCCATAGCCTCAAATATATGATGGTTGACAAAGCCAAGGATTTAAAATCAAAACTCAATTAAACGCTTTCTCCTAGTGAACTTTGGCCTTTATTCCTAGTCTGTAAAATGAACAATAATAATTCCCATTCTATCACAGAGGCTGTCAATGTAGATTTTGCACCATATTTTCAAATATCATTAAATGGAAAACAGTCTCATTCTTATGGCCTAAATACGACTTTTAATATTGCTCCCAGTTGATAATAATGAATGAAACCAAGGCCTTTGAAGTGTTAGTAATAGTAACAATGACAGCTGTTCTGGTTTACTTCCCCATTTATTTTACTTGCTGCTTTCTAATGTGTCCTAATTTAATAGTAATAACAACATTTATCACTGCATGAAAAGTTATTTATTCCTTTTATTAGTCATAGGCTGAGAATTGAGGGATGTTATTAATAATTTTATTCAGCTTATCAAGATATAAAATACAAAGGAAAATGAAAATGATGGGAAAAATGGAGAAGGCAAAAGGCATTATAGTTGCTACACCCCAATATATCTTTCTAGTAGCTGCCAATTAGTAGCTTACATTTGTCAGTTAGAGTTGGGTCCATTGTTTGAACCATGTAAGGCCATGTTAGTGGCAACTGTCCAACCCCATCCACATCAAATCAGCCGGATATGAAATTGTTAGAACGAAGTAGCCAAGGGAGCGGCTTAGTTAATAAAAAAAAGAGAGACAAGATGAGCTGTCCGAAATTACACTGAGAAATTTCATAACCCTTTATATTGACCTACCTTGAAGCTCTCAATTTATATGCCTCCACCAAACTGGAAGGATTGTTGATATGAAGAGTTGTGGGTCTAGCAGCCACATGCTGAGGCTGAATATGCTGTCCTGATAGGTCATTCAGGTAAGACATGATGCCACTAACTAGTTGTCCAGAACTAACTTGGGTATAACTTTTGACAAGGAATCTAAATGCAAAACAAAATTATTTCATGTCATATGATGGATCATCATCATCATAATTTTTATCAGCAGTTGCACTATAATTTCAAAAAAATGTTCACGGGATAACAGGGTCAAAAGCTGCACTTAACCAATAATATTTCATGCATTTATTGATTTATGTGCCATCAAATCTGTGTCAATTATAGTGATCACATTCCTCCTCCCATGACTTTCTATCCTAAACTTCTCCTTTCAGATCTTCCAATCATGCATGTGTTGCCACTATAATCGAGTCCATCTACTTTGCTGCTGGTCACACTTTTCTCTTTTCTTCCACCTTCTAGATAGAATTAGAGCCTTCTCTAGAGAGCTAGGTCATCACACAATGTATCTGATGCAGGATAATTTGAGCCTGATAATTTGTATTTCAAATGAGAACTCTGGGTTGAGTTGTTCAATGATCCACTTGTTCATTTTTTGGCTGTCCACGGTTTTCTCAGGAATCTTCTCCATTACCAAAGTTTAAAAATGTCAATATTTTCCTATCCTGCTTCAAGCAAAAATCCAACTTGCACTTCCATAGGGCATCTCAAGGAATACCATTGCTTGCACAATTCTGATCTTTATAGATATAAACAACCGTGGCATCTGAATATCTCTTCCAAGGCTTTAATGACTGCTCTACCATATGTTAATTTGGGGCATATTTCTTGATTGCTTGTTCTTTTACTGTTGATGTCTATGGAGATTCTCAGTCATCCAGGTCATGGTTGTCCCAAAAGTGCTTTTTTGGATAGCTAAATCCGGACCATCGCAGACCTGCGGACCTTCCAGCGCGCACTAAAAACTTACTTGTTCCAACAGGCCAGTCTGGCCTACCATTAATTAACGGGGGGTTTAAATGGTTTTTTTTTTTTTTTAATTTTTTTATTTTAAATTTTTTACTCAACCACCCATTTAATTCTTTTTAATTTGTTTTTAAATTGTTATTAATTTATTGTTTTT
>JANHFJ010004478.1:77997-88152 GCA_032468195.1 Cerberus rynchops | reverse complement strand
CTGCCTTATTTACAGGATTAACCCTGTAAAATTAATCTTTACAGGATTAACCCTGAAAAGTGGGAAAAAAACAAAAGGAGATTTCTTCTAATAACCGATTCTATAGAACTGGTGTGAAGGGCTGAATTTCACCTGTCAGGAATTAACATTAAAAAAAATTAACAATGCCAAATAAACTTTTCTAAGGCCAACATGCAAATAAAGATACAATGGTCAGCTACACAGAGATGAACCTATAAAAGAAATAGTTTGATCCTCAGTAGCAAAAAACCTGAGCCTAATCCACGTGCAACTAACCCCCCCCCCAGATTTGTTGTCAAATATAAAGACAACAATACTATGTGTGTGCACCAGAAGCAATCTCTTCTACAGGAGACTGATTTTGCTACTGTCAATCCCCAAGGAAACGGTCAAATTGAAATGATTTGCAGAAGGCCTCATCGTACTCCATTTATGTTGGAGGAAACCTCTGTTCCACAGGACAAATACAGGTCCAAAGTTGTCTCTATTAGGAATACTTCCATTTTAGAGTGTAGTCACAGCACAGGGGACATTTACTTCCAGATGCATAGAGGGGAAATGTTAACCACTTATTTACTGAATTCTGTTGAATTCCTGAAAAATCAGATGCAAATATAATCACTATTAGCAGATTAGGCTTTAAAAAAATGTCTCTATTAGACATAAAAGAGGCATTATATAGTTTCAGAGGCAATTTCAGCAAGGAAGCATATATTTATCTGTGTGAAAGAGAGAGCACCTGAATGAATGAACAGCTTGTGTAGCATTAGGAAAGCATGTTGGGAGTTACATGCCCACAGTTGGTAACCCCAGCTGCTGATGGCTTGCATAAGGTATTCTTGTTTCAAGCCAACTTGACGCTGGGTTTAAAATAGTTTTCCCATATTAATCTGGTAATACTTTTGGTTTCTCCTGTTGTCTTTAATAGACTATCCCATATTTTCCTTCTATTTCTCTGCTTTTGTCCAGTCTATATGTGTTACAAAAGTCACAATTTCACTGATTTCTGCTTCTTTTCCGTAGCTGTCTGCATTTGGCTTATTGGATGATATCAAGCAGGGAGAACATTATTCTATTTCAAAGCACGCAATGGAGAACATATATTCTGACAATCTTCAAAAGAACTTGTTGCTGCTTCTTTTAAATTCTCTGTCAAGTAGATATTTTACAACTACCTGCTGTGGCATAAGAGGCCAAAGTGCAACCACTATCTGTACTATAGAAATAGCAACTTATTTCAGTCTGTCTTGCTTTTTGAGAGGTATTTCAAGGATTTTTCTGTCTCTCAAATTTATCAATTCTTGATTTTAGGCTTGGAAATCAAAGCCAAGGATGATAGAATTAAATTGCTAATAACAGCCTATCTAATCCATCACTTTGTGTTTTTTTTTTAAATCTAGAATCTGCCATGAGAGGTCTGATTATACCTGCTATGTATTCCAGTGACTGGTTGAAACAGAAACATGGGACCAGAAGATACAACCATAAACAATCCAGCACGTGAGAAACAAGTCCCAGTATCAATCACCTATCTCATAGCAGCTGCTTGGGAAATCAAACTGCAGCATTCCTTGGACTCTGATTTCCAAATATTCTCAAGATAAAGGAAATTATTTAACTAAGCTTTAGGTACAGTAGTATCAGTAGCAAACTTGGTTAATAGCACCACATAAATGCCATGACTTATTTGCACACCAACATGTGATGCAAGCATCTTGGTCTTTGTGCAATCATATGTGACATCATCACATGTTTTATCATGTGTCAACCCCATGCGATATGCCTTTTTTTGCCACAACCCTCTGGCTATTTGAAATTCTAATTCTATGCCAGTTCATTACATCATTACTATTAACATGATGACATTTCCATTCCAATGTAAATTGACCCAAGCCCTTAATGATATCAACTTTTGATTATCCAAATATGTTTTTAATGTGCTCCAAGTTATTTGGGTAAGTGATGCAGCTCACTATCTGAAAGAAGAATTCACACTTGTTCTTCTGGTAAGAACTGCCTGTAACCATGGCAACTACTGGCAAGCACGGGTTTTCTCTCAGATTACTTTTTGGATATTACATTGCATCATCAGAGTAGTTATTAAATTTTGATAAGAAATATAGGACTAACTAGTGCTATTCTCTCCCTTCCCTCTTCCTTAATTGTCTAAATTAAATACCTAGAAAAAATACACCCATGATGTCCACTGCATTAATATGATATATCAATGCATCAAAAGTTAGATGTTAGCTCTCAGAAGGAAAGAGGCAGGTGTGTGGAGTAGGGTGAACACAAAATTATGAATGACTCACATGAAGGTACAAAAATCATATGCAACTAATAACAACTAGGGGCACACAATCCAGAGGGGGCCCCAGCAGTTGCCTTTCCTTCACTCTGCAATGTTTTGAGATTCAGAAATGAGATAGGGAAGGTTGCTATTTACCAGAACATATAAATAGATTGAATAATCATCAAGCTTCAGATGTTTTATTTTGTTAGCTTCTTAGAACATGACTGATGGGAACTGAAGGACTACAAAAAGAATCTGAGTAACAGAAAACGAAACAGATAACATGCTCAGGAAGTCAGTTCCACTATGATTTCCACTCACACTTTTGTGGCTATTTGGTAAGTCAGAGCTGTAAATTAATTTTTATATCTGCTTTAGGATAACATTTGAAGCAAATAAGAGTATCAAAGTGCAAGTTCATGAAAGGCAGCTGTCATTTCACTTCCATGTCACTCATGGCGACTCCTCTTGTGGGAGACAACTGGTAAAAATTGCTTGCTGCTTCAAAACTTTCTGCATGTTATCAGTCCTGTAATGAGCAGAAAAATCCATTTCTTTGGTTGTCACCATTTAGCAATTCCTTAGAGTATGTGTAGTTTTCATGATTTCAAGACTGCCTAGGAGGCTCTGCTGAAAGCCCTTTTAAAGAACTCGGGATCTATTATTTCAAGCCTAAGCAATGTTGTGATAAACCATCACTCATACACTGTGGCAGCTTGGATGGGTGGAGGAAAGAGAATTATCTGTACTTAGCTGAATTGAATGAGAACTTCCTTGAGCTCCTGCAGTTACAGAATCCAAGAAAGCTCAGAAGTGGAATTGATTGTTCTTAACTTGCTGCAATTATCCCAATTTCATATGTACCGTACCTAGCTTTAAAAGGAATAGGTAAAGTGGAAATAGTCCTTGTGAAGCCCACAGATTAGTGGGAAATGGAGATACTTTGGAAACTAAGAACTTGGGTGAGTGGAATACAAATTAAGCTAAGTTTCATGTGCCATTTGTTCAGGATTCTTACTTACTGATGCCATCTCATAGATCCATATGGGGTGAGGGTGGAAAAACAGTTTTTGGAAAAACCAATTTCTAAACAGAGAGTTTGCTCTGTCTATCATTCCTGACCTGGGAATCATATTCCATATCATGTGTTTGGCAGAATTCCTTCAAACATGTTCCATAAGTATACATTTGCAATCGGGCAGATTCCAGCAAGCCAAAAAAAGTGCCTAAATAGATTTCCAGGATTTATATCTTACATTGGTATTGAATTTTTTCTTTTCTTTTAATAAACGTTATCAAGTAACCAAATTAACATAAATCCAAGATAGATAGAAAAAGATAGAAAATAAAAAATATCTACTAAAATATCTACTAAAAACATGGTGCATCCCATGTTGTGTACTCAGACATCTGGAGGGCCTTTTGGGGCCTCAATGCTAAATGCATTAGGGAGGAATATGAAGGCAACATCTCTTTGCTTCCTTACATTAATTTTTAAAATGAATTGAATCTGGGGATGGCCAATACATAGGCCCAAAAATCTCAAGAAAGGGACATTCCCATCATTCATTTACCAATCAGTAGGAAACGAGAGTTTCAATGTTACTGGGAGGATGACTAAACAGTATACATTCATAAAACCAGTCTCTGTTTCTTTCGCTAAAACAGATGTTTTTTCTCTGTAAAATAAATGTGGTATATAACCTTTATCTTCCGATGATAAGAGATTTTGAAAAATATGTTTGAATTATTTCCTTCCTTCCTTCCTCTCAGTTTTAAATTCCATTGCCTTATTCTTTTGTACTTCTTTTCACTGCTTTATATAATCTTGCTTATTTTGAAAATAAAAAGAATGATGACTATGTAATAATCTATGTGTGTATGTATTTCTCAAAACAACAATATTCTAAGGCATTCTTTCCCTACTTGGGATTCTACACATGCATTAAATTACATATTTCATCACTATCTATGCTGGCTGTGGGATTGCAATTCAACAAATCTAGAAGACTGGGTTAAAGGGTGGATCGTTTGGTTGTTATTCAAATTTGAGAATTTTCAGATATGCCTTCCAGCAACTAAAAGCAGCTCAGGTAAAGAGTCCTTCCTCCTCCTATTTTCACCACAACTGGTGAAAATAGGTTGGGCTGTGAAGTAGGTTGGGCAAAGAGACAGTGATTGGCCAAAGTCACCCCGCTGGCTTTCATGCCTAGGGGCAGGGCTAGAATTCACAGTATTCCCGGTTTCCATACCAGCATCTTAACCTCCACACCAAACTGGCTCTCACCCACCAATCAAAAGATGCTACTCAGGAATGCTCTTCAATCTATTAATATTACAGATCAAGAACATATACTTTTCATACTGGTATATTCAGTCAACACACACACACATATATATATGCAAGATGGTACTAAATTAACAGCCATATGTGAAGTGGTTCATTGAAACCACATAGAAAAAAAGAGAAAGAGGAGCTGAATGCATCCATTTGATATTAGCAGCTCATTCTGCATATGAATCTGCTAATGTGTTTCTTCTGGAGCTGGTGGGCTGCATAAAAACACATGCCTAAGTCTTCTTTACTGTTGTTCTTTGTTTTTTGTATTAAATGTTATATTAAATCCCAAAGGCCTATAGCCACTAACACCAGGTAGTACTTTCTTCAAAACCAGGAGATCATTTATATTACGTATCTATAGCACACAATTGAACTCAAGAGTTCTAAGCTGAGTCTCTGCTTTACATGAAGATCATCCCAGGTTAAATCTCTAATCAGAAAGATCTCAGCAGGAGGACTGGAGAAGATATTGGAAACTTTAGAATGTTTCTAGGCAACAAGGGATTTTTCTAGTTCTGCTCATTATTTTTATGGTAGAACACTTTCATTTAGAAAAAAAATGCACTGTTTTTATTTCTAACCGAATAATTAAGATGATAGCTAACCAAGATTATCTATCTAATCTACCTACCTATCTACCTCTACCAACTTTATATGGCCACCCATCTCAAAGAAAGTGACTCTGAGTGATGTACAACAATCCAATAAAACAATGTTTCTCTTGACTGAACCATGCTATCTGCTCAATGTAAGTTAAACAGGATTTAGCCACACTTTTCTTTTAACTTATAAGGAAAGTGATGATATTACTAATATTAATTCTAAAGATTTTTAAAAAGAACTATTGGACATGTCTATTAATGATGGGCTGAGTTTGTATTCCAGTGCTTACACTAAAATTACAAATTTAAGCTTTTTACTCCTTTCTGTTAAATAATATTGCTTTTCTGTTTGACTGAAAGCAAATCTCAGAAAGCACTATATATTACCAAGTGTTTCCCCTTCAAATGCTACATGTTAGCCTACAGTGCATTGTGTTCTGTTTCCAAAATATAGACTCATGTCTCAAGGTGACATTTGCTACCATTTCTAGATTCTGCAAAAACAATCGTAATATATTCTCTATACATTATAGCAGCAGCACATATAAAAATGGGCTTCAGTAAATTAAATAGTAATATCTATATTTACAGAGCACTTTAAAATGTTCAGTTCCCATATACCCAATAATCCATACAAAGACCAATCAGGCTAGTATAATTACTCCTGTTGGATGTGAATTTGAGACAACAGCAATTTGTTGAAGGACGCAGAACAATTCAAACCAAAGACAAGATTGCAATCAAAAGATTTCATGATTTGCAGCTTTCTCATAACAATGTTATTATATTAATTCTATAATTTTAAATTACTTATTTTAATATATTTAATAACACATCTATTAATAATGGATGAGGGATATTAACTAATTCTAGTTTTATGGAGTGGGAAAGCAAATTCTAGATTGGTAAAATTTTCCAATCAGTATTTGAGCTTATACATTTGATAGCTACGCAACTTTTTAATTCTTCCAATATTATATAGAAAGGAAAAGATTAACACTTTCTCGCTAACCAGAACTCTGGAACAGTTGTGCAGATCTATAATTTTATAGCAATCCAACAGTCTCCAGTGTGGATTTGCAAATTGCGCAGGTAAAGCTAATTATTGGGGCCCTTCCTTATATTTAATTCTATTTTAATTTCCATTAGGGAGGAAGAATTAATCCTCAGCTGAACACTCAAGTTCCTATATATGGGAAGTGGGAGGCTGAATTCTTAAATGGATATTTGAGTACAGTTGTCTTAGAATTGCATGACCCTCAAAGGTGCTTTATGCTAATATCCAATTAAATATGCATTTCTATTCCCCAATTAGTTATGTGCAACTGCAAAAGATAACGAAAACTCCACACAGGATTGTACAGGCTAAAACAAGAAACAAAAGTATCAGTTTTGTTTGATGCTTTCCAAAATGATATATAGACATATTCTTGCTAATCTAAATTTGCTACTCTTTCCTTTGCAAGCACCCTTTGGGTTTATGTATCAAAAACAAGGCATCAAAAGGTGCTGTGCCTAATTTTGCAGAGGCATTTGCCATATGCTCCAACACAGGTACAAAACTAGGTTGCTGCTAAAAAGTAGATCAGTTGAAGAATGGTTTCGCTGGGATAGGTGGACAGGAAATGAGATGAGGAGAGGCGCCTATAAACTGAAAAGCTATNNNNAAAGGAGATATATGGAACAATATGCTGACTAGCCACAGATATCTGAGACGGGATGAAAGGGATGAAAGCAAAGCAGAAAACCTATTAAAATAAAGGAATCTATTTTGCACATTCCTGTTCCAGGAAAAGAAAACCTCTAGAACCAAGTGATGCAGACAGTTCTCAAGCACTTTAGGGAAAACAAATGGATATAATGGTTGATCATTACAGGCAAAGCACGCTCCTAATCTTCCATATGTTAAGCTGCTGTTATGAAATTCAAGCTTGTTTCAAACAGACCACTCTTGAATTACAAGACATCAGAACAAGTTCACGCAAAACATTTAACTTAGATATTGTGTCTCCAGAGTTCTCATACTAAATCATAAACAAATTTAACCACCTAACCATGCCACAACAAAATGAAAAGAATCAATCTTAGCATGTTGTTTAAATATATCATAACCCTAACCCTAGGTTAATAACAAAACCCCCACTTACAAATACACTCAAATCATACAGTATATTCACATAAGTTTCCATTTGCTATCAGAAATGCCTCAATTTTAGGAGATTTCCAAGGGATGAAATTTAGGATCTCTTTGACAACATTAAAAAATAATTGAACAACCTCATCAGAAACCATATGCTTCAGCAAATCACAGACCTAAAAGATATGGTCTTGTTTAACAACACATTCAGGATGGCATCATGAGAAAAAAATATATCAGTCAAATATGCAATGTACAGAAAACATGTTTTAAAAGGAAGTTGCACTGCATATATTTTATTTACTTATAGACAGGTAAAACGTATTTCTCCATTTTTTTCTTTGTCATCACTCCATTACTATTGCATCTACTTCAGTGAGCACGCTGCATGGGACTGTAGAGAGAATTTACTGCCATCATTCCTCACCACAGACCCAGGTGAACTTATGGAGACCTGGAAATTCCTTTTACTGTACTTTAACCAAACCAATTCCCTGGGATAGCCAGACATCCAACTGATTCCATTTGAAATACAGACCAGATTTAGAAGAGACTGGGGCATGTCTGGATACAACTCTATTTTATTAAAAGTTCTCTATTTTCTTTGCAAGTTTTATTTCAGGTTATTTTTCATTTATTTACAAAATATGAGGGTTTCAAATCAGAGCAATAAAAAAGAGCTGCCTAACTATAATCAACCCCATCTTTCTTGAAACAATCGAACTTATTGTTATTTTGAAAGGCTTTAAAAAATTAAGCAAAAAAACGTACTGTAGTTTCAGATGGCCAGGGAAATTAAGTGACAAAGTCAAGTGCTTTTTTGTGGAGAAAGAAGTTCCATAAGAGAGGAAAATGAAATAATTGAACAAAATGTCTTTATAATGTTAACCAGAGCTAAAAAGCCCTATTTTGCAGCTCTGAGAGTTTCAACCTCTGAAGGTAAAGGGGGAAATGGAGCAGAACTTTGTTTCAGAACCTGAGAGACTGCAGGCAGGCAAAGATTCACTCTTGCTTTCTTTTTATACTTCATGTCCACTTTCCATTTATCTAGAACATAGCAATTCAATAGGATGACAATTTGGGGGGGGGGAGAACTTTCTTTAATCTATGATTTCTTTAGTTAAAAATAATTCCTCTTGGGAGAGGTGATGTTAAGAATAGACTGTTCTGGGTTAGAAAGAGACATACCAGGAAATTCAGTATGTTTAAGACTCATTAAATTATATCTCCTTCCCAGAAAATCTTAGTGCTAACATCTATGCTTTCCACTTAAACACGCATTTGTTCTTCCACCCAGAATTGTTGTGTGGCTTTGTTTTGTTTTTTTCTTTCTTCTCTCTTATACCAAGAGTGGATATATTCAATTGTATTCAACAACCCCATACACAGCTTAAAAGTTGATGCTATGCGCAAAAGCTGTGAAGGGTGTTTTTTAAGTCCAGATATTGCGGTATCTACCCCTAAAATATCTGCTCAAATAAGCAAGACATTGCCCATTCTGAATATGCACAGTGATGTAACTTCTTCAAAAAGAAACTGTTTCCCACCCCCAATTCCATCACTTATGCAGGATCAGCAACAAGGTGATCGTATCGTATAGATACCTATACCAGATACAAAAAAGCAGAGGACTAAATATGATATAAATGTTAAGATCATCAAACAATGTATAGATTACATTATTTTACTGCACATTTCACAATTAACAAATCGTGTAATCTATCTATTCAACTGGGCATACCCATCAAGAACTACATTCTACATCATAACAACACAAATTTAATACAAAAGTAAATCACTTTCCACACAAGCTAAATGCTACATTTAACACCCG
The DNA here is from genome assembly GCA_032468195.1 of Cerberus rynchops. Taxonomy (NCBI): domain Eukaryota; kingdom Metazoa; phylum Chordata; class Lepidosauria; order Squamata; family Homalopsidae; genus Cerberus; species Cerberus rynchops. Next base: position 78,924 of record JANHFJ010004478.1, on the reverse strand, counting down.
CATTAATGCATGATACCAGATTGGAGGTACACATGGTTCCAAATGTGAAAATAATAATAATAATACAGCTATGTCCAGGAGTCCACTCTCTTTGCATGCTGCAGAGCAACTTATCTACAGATACTTGCGTTTATTCTGTTTTTCCGATAAGTGGCCCTCTGTCAGAGTAGCATAATGCAAATAGTGTAACATCAGCTGTAACAGACTTGTTCGAAATGTTTGTAAGCCATACGATGCCATCTTGAACCAAATATAACATTATTGATAACATATTCTGGGTGCTGTTGAAATCCACTGAAATAATTCTTCTCATTCCTGTGGTCTTCTCTTTCTCTTCCTTCCTTGTCCTTTTTTCTGGGCTTTCAAAATTTGCCCATGGAATTTCTGAAGAGTTAAATCAGGTCAGGAAGTCTCCCGATTTTTATACAAGCAACATTGCAATCTTGATGATAAATCAGAAGCAAATCTATTTCCCCCAGAGGAAAAATTTCCCTTTTTCTTTTGTATATATGATTGCTTGCTAGGAGGAAAGCTGAAATAATTAAACTTTCTGTCGTTGTTGCCTTTGCTGCTTTTACTGCTTGTCAATGATTAGTGACTATTGAGCAATGAGCATGTTTTCCTGCAACAACTCTTGTCTTCCCTTTCCCTTCACAGACATTCTCCGCCTTTCATCAAAAAAAGTATACCTACTACCTGCTACCCACCGAGATGACCACTGCCAAGTATGAACAGTTTAAACTTACACACATCCATTTTCAAGGTCACTGCTGAAATACACAAGTTCTTACTTAACAATATCCAAATCCTACCCAGAATTACTGTGTACAAAACATCCAGTATCTGCAAGGGGAAGGGTAGATGAGAAGGGGACAGGCATGGCAAAACACTGAAGGAACAAGTACGGTAGTTAGCAAAGTTCAAGCT
>JANHFJ010004478.1:45094-55188 GCA_032468195.1 Cerberus rynchops | reverse complement strand
AGGTTCCTGACCCCTGCCCTATACCATTTCAGACAGATGGTTGTCCAATCTCTTCTTTAAGAACCTTCAGTGGTGAACCACCCACAACTTTTGGCATTGACAACATACTCCTGGTTCATGATTGACAAATTGTTTACCAGGACATGCAGATCCTTCGCACAGGCAAGACTGCCAAAGTAGCTACCATTTATCTCGTACCCCAAGCATCTGGTTTTTCCTATCACAGTGCAGAACCTCAAATTTCTCCCCAGTGAACAGCATTTTTAGTTAGTCCACTGTTGAAGCCCACCAAGATTCTTTTGAACTTTGGGGTGTGTGTGGAATCTACTTTCAGTGTCACATTGTTTATAAGACATGGAACTCTATATTTATTTTTTTCCAGTTGAACAGCTTTAAGCCTATCATTCCCCTTGGTATGCACTCTTAAGAACCTAAATACTCTGATACACATTTTCTTTTGAACCAACTTTCCCAAACACTGCTCTTAAAGAATCATTTTAGTATTTGGTTACTATAAATCATGTTCCAACTGGAGTATTATATTTGTGTATTTTTAAAAGTACATTGTTAGCTACCTGAATTCATTTCTTTGATGGAGAGACACAATATCAATCAAGTAAATATTACCTTTCATAATAAATTTTAGAGTAGAAGATGACTAGTAGTTATGGTTCTCTCATTGCCTATCAGTGCAGGGATGATATTGTTGCATCACTAATATTGCACTGAGCAAAAGTTTCATCATCATTTCTGATAAACAAGAGTTTTTCTAGTCTTCTACCTAGCCATACAGATTCAGCTCAAATTGCATCATCCATCAACATTAATATACTCAGGGAGTGAACCTTACTAACTCAAACAGACTGAGCTACCAAATGTTGTTACTAATTCTTTAGTCTGACCTGACAATACTATGTGACAGCAGAAAAGAATGTGCCTAGCAGAAACAAGGATGTGAAGTAGTAGCAACAGCTTCTGGATTTTTCACATATCAAGATGGCGCATGGCAGTTATATGTAGCTTTTCTGAAACCGTAGAAGATTTAATTTTGCAAATAGTGGAGATCCACATAATATGGATTTAAATACAGTATCTTCAAGTTAACTAAAAAATTACTATCAATCTCATGATTATGTCTGATTCAGCAGTGTCATATGAAATCCTATTCAGAGACATGTAATATTAAATATATGCATATATTTTGGACTGTTGTTCAAAAGTTGATATTAACAACTTAGCCATTCCAAACCAGTTGATGAAAACTTCCTGAACCCCCTTTTTAATATAAGAAGATATTTAGATCTGAGAAGAAATGTGACTGCAGAATTTATTTTGATCTTTTTAGCTCATAATGTATTGATTACCAAAATAATATTAGCACATAAAATCATTCTATCATCAGTGATCCCCTGTGAAGTCCATGATCCTTTGTCACATTCCAGTGAATTAAGAATCCTTTTTATTTAGGCTTGCCATGCATTGAGAAGCCAACTTTATTTAGCCTTATCTGGTTTATATAAATCCTATTGGCCACTAGAGAACATGCACACATAAATTTGCGGATATTTCTTTTGCTGTCATTTAGTAGTTGTTCAGATTTTTATAGTAAAGCTACTCCAAACCTGGTTTTATCCTCCCACTACTGTACAACTCTTCCATCTCCATTTCCAAGACTGTCTCACTACTCTTGTGGGGTACTGGGAAATGCCATATAAATTGGAGTGAAACCACCACCACCCCATTTATATCAGGAATAGATAAAATCTTTTGAGGCTGGGGATAAGGGAGGATAGATTCATAGACTGCTTCTGAGGTTTGCAGGGATATGCGCCTAACACAAAATGATCCAATGGAGGATGGATGTGGGGTTGATGTTTAAGTTTTTTTGTGCTTTGAGTGTATAAAGTAAAACTGATGTATCAAACTTGACTTATCTAACTTATTTCTTACTCTGGATAGAAAAAAAAGAAAAATCATGGTGGTGATTTTCAACATTTGGCCACTAAATTTCAGCAGCATGATTTGGGGGATCACCAAGTTAGAAAAACATAGATGGAGTACCAGAATCAGTGTGAGGATGATAGGCTGGCCAACCCTATTCTTTTTTCCTTCCTAATGTGCCTTTTGAATGAGCCATAACTGCTTCAAAGACTTTTTGGATAAATGACCTCTGCTTAAAAGTGACTGTTGATAAACAGGTTCTACTAGTTTTTGGATGGATGCAAAAATTGCAATACCTGTTTAACCAGAGGCAACAACACAGCAAGAGATGCATGCATAAATGGGAGATTTTAGCTCTCTGAAGCCTTTTTAAAATTCTTTCAACACTCAGAAGTGAAATATCAGAACTATTCTCCTGGATTTGACAGCCATTTTTAAAGGATAGTATAGTATAGTTGCAGATCACTGCTGCTTGCCCTCTCCTATCACTAGCTACCTCAACTTTAATGTACAGTATCATCCTTCATTCTGCTGCAGAATAAACTAGTTCCCAAGCTGTTGCCCAAGAAGAGATTGAGACACCATCTTTGAGCACCTAAACTTCTCAACGTTCCTCCTACTTTGTTACTTCTTAAAACCACTGCTTCCTGCTGCAATTCTTATAACCTCCTATCTCAGGATGAATTTGTGATTGCAACAGGTCATTCATGGGAGGAAAACATGCATGTTGGTATTTTACTTGTTGTATACAACCACTATGGCTAAATAAGGAAGACCTTTCCCAGGCTCTGAAGGCACCTTTATCATTTCCACTTATAAGTACTTCAAAATATGTTTTTTTTTTCCTTAGCACATACAGAGAAGCTAATTGTACTTCTTCATTATGCTCAGACTTCCCCTCTTCATTTTAATTTTAGGAGTAGCGAAAAAGGAATGGAATGCTTTTCTAATACTACAAATGGCTCTCCTATTAGTTGCCTCCAATATTACTAAAAGATTTATATTTAAGCTACTATATAGTTGCAGATCACATTTACATTGTCACCCATGTACAGTATTTTAAGAATTAAAAATATTGCTTCTGCCTCATGTCACAAAGAGAATGTCACACTTGCACTTATACAATACACTTAACTTGTTATTGAAGTAACTCATACTTAATGTTGTTAAACTAGAAACTTATCTGGCCACCTATCATGGTGACCAAGTCACCAAACTCTTCCCAATTTTGCAAGACAAAGATCTTTGTTGTTGGTGGCAGCAGCACTATTCAACTATTCTCTTTTGATTATCACTTTTCAAAGATAGTGTTCTCATGAATCTAGGGAACGTTTACTGGATTTTCTGCTAGTCTGTGACAATTTACAGCTGCCTTACGCAATGTATTACTGACACCAGTAACAGTAGTATGAGAGAGGAATGGAGCTGACCTGTGAATGAGTTAGCTCTCTCTTGCGCAGGAGAGCTTCAAGTGCAGTGTGAATTGTGCCATTATCACTTACTTATCTAGTGTTCCTTATATTAAAATTGTGTGCTTTATTTCAGACACTTAAATTCCTGAGTCAACCCCAGACTTATGAAAATCAGAAAGCTGCTTCTTGTTAAAAGTTTGTTAAATTCTCGCTAAAAGGTGTTGAATATGTTCCTTTCTTAAATGCAAATTGTATTATTTTACATTTGCAGTTCTTATATTATCATGTATTAAATTATATAGATTAGCAGTTTGCATCTTCTAAATTGGACCTGTTGGCAAAACTTAGGGGAAAAAATGTGTTGCTGCACAGTCCTGAGTTTTGAAGCTTTCCCTTCAAAATGCAACTGTTTTTCCTCCATCGCTAAAACACTTCAATTCCTTACTTTCTTGCCACGCATCTTCACATGAAAAGGAAAAGAACTGCTCTCCTAGATACTAATTATCAAAACATAAATTGCAGCCTAACCAGCTGGTAGTGCAACAGTTGCACCATCAGACCCTTGGAGGATTTTACCAAATTGAGACTTTTTCCTCAAGTACCTGAGCTGCCGCATTATTCTAACTGGAAAGCTAAAATATATCATATACCTTATCAAATTTAATAGACAATAATTCAACCTTGGGAGCTGCAAGAGAGTTGTCACTTACTCTGCAGATATTTTGCATGCATAACATCATTCAGTATAGCTTGAACAATTCTTCTGGAAGCCATAGTGATTCACTTTCAAGACAATAAGGTTTATCTAACTATGGAGATTGTATGGATTTTCCCCCGTTTCCCGCAAATGGTAACCTTCAGATATGCAATGCTTTTGAAATCTAATAAACTGAGGAGATGGGGTAGAATGAGACTGGGAAAGGCTTGATCATTTATTTCATAATTTCAAAGACTACAAATATGTAATTGCTTACAATAAAAAATGAGGAAATAATCAAACAAAAACCTCAAAAAAAAAACCAGGATATTTCAGGGGTGTCAAATTCAAGGCCTGTGGGCCGGATACAGCCCATGTGGTGCTAAGATCTGGTCCGTGGGGCTGCGCTGAAAACAGTGAAGGACTGGCTGGTGGTGTCTCTGCCAGGGAAAATGGAGTACGGTCCTCGCTAGCTGTGTTTTCGACTGGGGCATCCTCCTGCAACTCTCTGCCAGTGAAAATGGAGCTTGGGAGGGCAGTGTGTGGCTGTTGAGAACTCCGTTTTCATTGGCAGAAGGTTGCAGGAGGCCATCCCAGTCAAAAATGGAGTTCAGGAGCCAGTTTTCACTGGCAAAGCACTCAGGCCTCCATAGGCACCCGCAACATGAGTGATGTCAAGCTGCCCATGCCCACCTGAAATCAAACACAACCCTGATGTAGCCCTCAATGAAAGTGAGTTTGACACCCCTGGGATATTTAGTTCCCCACAAACAAGTTTTTAGTAATTTTCAATATGAAGTTCAATTACTTTGGGTAGTGAAAATGACCAGTCACAAAATGACTGCCACATATGCATGGCCAGTCATAAAGGGTCCATTTGCTGATAGGCAAGCCAGAGAGGTGGTTCCCAGAGACTTCCACTCAGAATGCTATCCATTAGCCAGCTTATATCTTCCTTTCTTCTCAACAAGTGATCATATTTCCAAAATAAATAATTGACTTACAAATGCTCAGTATTTTTATTTTCTGAGAATACCTACACAGAACCATTTTTGGAATTGAAATGATCAAATACTAGCTTTGCAACCAACTGGTTTTCCAAGCTGGTAATCAGGAGACAAGAAAGGTGTCTATGGGATGCGGTATTCCTGAAATTCTTGGTGTTACATTCAAAAATCAGGAGTACTTTCACCTTCACCAATCTAAATTTGATTGGAGCCAGAAAGGAAAAAAGTAGTTCCTACTTTAATAGTAAAGACCTACATATTCATCAAAAAGAAAAATCCCAAATTCAATCTCCAAGATTTCTAATTAAAAAGATCTAAACTTGTTGATCTAGGAAACTTTCTTGCTCAACATCTTGAAGCGCTCTTGACAGTCAAAATGTATTGCTATGCAAAATTTCTTAGTAGAAATTGAGAAAATGGGGGCCAGTAGAATGCAACAAAGAGAATACTGGCCATGGATGAGCTATCCACAATTAAAATCTATACTAGCTGAGTGGCCTTAAGGAAATCATTATCACTTAACCTCAATTCTCCATCTGTAAAGTAGGAATTGCCACAGCCAGTTTCATAAAATGGATGCAAAAATTAATGAGATTAGAAACTGTGAAATGCTTACATGTTAAATGTTCCTTCCAAATGGTTAAGCAACAACACTTTTAGAAAAAAAAACAGTTTTAAAAGTATACTTTAAAAGTATTTTATTTCAGCCACTAATTGGCAATCATCTTGCCTGATAATTAGAGGTATAACAGGCTGCATATGGCATCTTTTCTCTTTGAAGAAAAAACACAGGAGCTTCAATATGTTGACTTGTCAATGTTCCCACTCTTTAATGAAAGACATTATTACAAAATACTGACTTTAAACTCTTAATTCCTTCTCTGTCTCCAACTCTTCTATCTTAAGTGATGCTATTCAAGTCATACTTTAACATCTACTACCTGATCCCAGCTGCTTGAGCTGGCACATTTTCCAGCGCCACCATATTTTTTTTTGCAATGCTATTGCTATCAGTACATAATGTAACTGTAAAAGTTCTTGACTTTATGCCATTAATAATCATACTATTAAATAGTTGTGGTGGATGTCTCAAAAAAATAATATGCAGTGTCAACACAGACAGCAAATTCTAACAAAAGATCATCCCTTTAAATACATGGCCCTGAAGCTGGCCTAGACTATGATAATACTGTTGTGTCAGTCCAATCAGCTGAGATTGCAGGGTTGCATTTTAATTAAAAGGCAAATGAAAGTAAAATAAAGGCCTACAACCTCACTTTCCTGAATGCACCTTACTATCCCCATCATAGAAACATGAACCTTCTAAATTCTATAAGTGGCCTTTGAAGTACATTATTATTTTCTTTTATGCTATGATGAAATTTTATCTGACCACAGATTAGGGAAGAAAAGTATAAAATACTCTTAGTGCCAATTGGCTACCATGGCTACCAACCTGAATTAGTAGAGCACAATTTTGAATGTGGAAGAAAGCTTCAAATTTATGTATTCATGAAACTCATCAGATTTGGTTCACTGATCCTAAATAACCCCCCCCCCAATTTTATATAGAATTTAAAAAAACATGGTAATACTAGCTCCTTAAATACTAATCTCCACCCCACCTCCCAAAATAGCATTGGTGACTAATGCACACATAATTGGGGGAGGGGTGAAAATGACATTCCAGAGACTAGGATTGTCTATCATGAGAGTCTATGCAAAATTAAGGGGAGAAAGATAGATATTTAGCAATAAAGTGAGCGTTGTTCACATGAGGGAGAGGAGAAGTTCTCTCCTGAGTCTTGTAAGACTACATACAACAACAGTTTCAGGTGTTCAGCAATGCTCCAGTGAGCAAAAAAGTGATGGATAAGTCATAGAAATCAGTTAAGTATTTATTAATTAACCAATATACAAGACCATAAAAATAAAATTAAAGATGACAGTATATTCAGAAAAATGCCAAAGTGATTAAACAATTATAATCTTTCCAATAGCAATACAATCTAACATGCAAATGCTTGCTTTAATGCAAATATTGAAATTCAAAAGTGATTGCAGGATGCAATTTCCTACTAGCTTAATTACATTTGAGTAGATGGCAATTAAAGCAGCTCTTTAAAGAGAAAACAAATAGAGGATGAAAGGTCAGTGCCAACTATTACAAAGAATTTTGAAAAAGTAAATTGTAGAATATCAATTTTATATATAGCAATATTTATTCCTAAGCAAATAATATAAAGTCCAAACTCAACATTTTGATTATCTTAGCTATCTTCTTCTGATCAATGCAGATGAGGATGACTATGCAAAATGTCTAATAGGCCAACTATCATCGCAAACACATATTCTGCCTAAGCATCTGGACTATGTTATCAGCAGTATGGAAGCAGGAGAAATCTGCAAGTCTAATTACACCTTGGGATTACTAACATGACATGCTCTAATAAATACTCCCCCCAGCATCTGCTGATCTAATAATTGGTACTGGAAAATAGCACATGCTTATCTATGTGGTTATTACCTCTCACTGATTAAGAGCCTGGCAAGGAGGCAATGGGCTGTATCAAACACAGTGGGTGGTAAAAAGATGTGGAAAATTTAAGGGGAGGGGGAGGAGAATGTGCCAGTCCCAACATCAAAGTTTCTTAACACACCCATCTACCGCTCCTTCCCATTCCCCATCTCTATGGCAGCTAAGTCCGCTTCTTTTTGATTAAAAATAGTTCTTGACTTACAACCACAATTGGGATAAGAATTTCTGTTGCTAATCAAGGCAGTTAAGTGAGTTGTGGCCTATGTTATGATCTTTTCTGCCTCAGTTCTTAAAGTGAATCATACAGTTGTTAAGCAAATCCAGCTTCTCCCTTTCACTTCGCATGTCAGAAGCTGGCTGGGAAGATTGCAAATGGCAATCACATGACTCCAGGATGCTGTGACCATTGTAAATATATGCCAAGTGCTTGAATTTTGATCACATGTCCATGGATGACTGTCTGACACTCGTAAGTACAAGGACCAGTCGTAAATCATGCTAAATCCATATGATATAGAGCAGGGGTGTCAAACTCACTTTCATTGAGGGCTGCATCAGGGTTGTGTTTGACCTGGGGGGGGCTGGAGGTGCGTGGCCAGCTCAACATCACTCATATCATTTTCAGCTGCAACGATCTGCAGCCCTTTCACAGCAAAAATGAAGTTTGGGGGTGCTGTGCACGTATTCCAGGCCCTGTTTTCAGCTGTGACGGCCTCCTGCAGCACTCTGGCAGTGAAAACGGAACTTGGGGGGAGCCTGGAGCCCTTCTGGGCCCCATATGGGCCTTGATGGCCTCCTGCAGCACTCTGCCAATGAAAACTAAACCAAAAGGACACCTTGCTTCACTAACACCTGTTAGTGTTTAAACTCTCATTCAAGGGGCTTACATGCTTGTAATGTTTACTTCCCTTCTACAGATTTAAGACCCAACGTTCAAAGTAATTGAAAATAAAATAAAGAGGGAAATAGATTATTAGCTATTAAGACAAAAGAAAAATGACACACATCAGAATAATCTTTTCCTGGCATTTTCCTTTCAAATGCTTCTGTTTATAAAATTGACAATGCCCAGACAAATGGTTCATCTGGATAAGATTCTGGGAGCATTAACTTTCAAGAGCTATTATGTTGCTATCCCAATTGAAAAAAACAAGAAAAAGGGACAAATAAATCCAGTTCTTATTAAAAACAAATATCAAATTTATTGCATTTTTTTAAAAAAACTGTAATAATTAAATGAGAGCTAGACACAGAATTGTACCAATTGAAAATTGTACCAGTTTTTTATTTTTGCCTGTTAAAAAAAGTCTTTCAGAATATGGGCATGTTTCAGAAATTTCACATAATAAATAAAATGATAAAATGGAATAACATTTTTAGAACATATCACTTTTCAGTTATATTGCCAAAGGTCTCTACTTGTGATCTGTTTTGCTAAATATAGCTTTCCAGACATACATTGGTGTTGCCAGGAGTACTTCACTTTCTGAAGTTAATGGGTGGCAGTCAAGGGTCTATGACAATTCACTGTGGCCAACTCACCATGACCAACTTGCTGTAGGATAACTCACTGTGGGACAAGAGTTACAGTAGTATGAAAGAAATGGTGGAACAAAATCATTAAAGAAAGTATGTGAAAGGAGGGACAGAATGAAATCTGAATGGCAAAAATTAAAATAATTTTTATTTATTTTAAATAATTAAATAGAATTGTTAAAGTATCCCATAGCGAGTTGTCCTGTGACAAGTTAACCATGGCAAGTTGTCCCATTCATGATCAAGGTTTTGGTGTGCCATTCCCCTTAGCTCAGGGGTGTCAAACCCGGTTTCATTGAGTCCCACATCAGGGTTGTGTCTGACCTTGTGGGGCTGGAGGAGCATGGCCAGAGTGCGTGTGGCCAGATTGACATCACTCATGTCGGTGATGCCTGTGATGCTGGCAGAGGACACCAAGTGCTCTGGCAGAGAAAACGGGCTCTCAAGCTCTATTTTCTGCTGCAATGGCCTCTTTCAAACCTGCGTCAGGAAAAGGGTCACACGCGACCCTCCCAAGCTCCATTTTCGTTGGCAAAGGCATTGTGGGCCAGTCCTCTGCTGTTTCCAGGGTGGTCCCATGGGCCAAATCAAAGCATTCTGTGGGCCAAATCCGGCCCCTTGGCCTTGAATTTGACAGCCCTGCCTTAGCTAAAAGAGTGCTATCAGTGTGATGGGCCCTAGGTTTCAAAACCTTGAGCTATTTGGGGATCTAAAACAAAGGAATAAAGAAACACCAAAGGGAAAAATAGAACATACAAAATAATTGTCATGTACAGCTGACTATTAATGTGATTCTGTCTGAGATTAAATGGATTGCCATATACTGCTTCTTCCATCTTTTCAGTACCTCTCCGCAGAGACTGTACCTACTTCCTTAGAAACACAGCATAAGAATATCTACACTGTGATCAACAACTTTCTATGCTGTGTGAGAAAATCGGGGGGGGGGGTATTCAAAGAAA
>JANHFJ010004477.1:20322-31601 GCA_032468195.1 Cerberus rynchops | reverse complement strand
AGAGAGAGAGAGAGAGAGAGTATATACAGTGAAGAACAGTAACTCTCAAACTATTGCAAAAAAAATTTTTTTTATATATGTATATACAGTGAAGACAGTAACTCTCAATAAACGATTGCGAATTGTATAAGAGCTTATTTCTTTCCTTTTTTTAATATAATTATGAGGCAAACTACTAACTAAAGTAACTCTAAGGGAATAAGGAACAGGTTTCTGTTCGTTTTGGAATCAAACTGGGAGGAGAGTTAATTGGCAAGGAGAAGCAACCGTTAAAATGATGGGCTAATAGTCAAACAGGGCTGCAAAAAGGAAAAAGAAGAAAATTTTTCTTCAAAATGGCGGTTGGGGCTCTTCGCGCTCTTTTTGTCGATGAAGAAGGCAAGATGGCGATTAGCCAACGTGGCCACCTTGGAAGCACAATGCCCACAGCGAAAAAATTAAAAATTTTTGTTGAATAAAAGAAGACGAAGCGGATTAGGTAAGGAGACGATTTAAGAGATTTGCGGCGAACAAAGGAGGAGGGGAGAACAAGCAGAGCTTATAATTGAATCGGCTGAGGTAAAAATACCTCGCCTAACACAAGCCAAGCGGCAGCGGCGATGGTAGAAAACAGAGCTGCAGCGATGCGGCGAGTCTCCGATCGGTTTGATAAGACAGTAATTAACAGGCTTTGCTGACTGTCTCCTTTGAAAACGCCGCGCGGCAGCTGCAATTTTTAAATTGAATCGGCCCTCACGTCAGAGAGAGGCCAACGGCTTGTCCGGCTGTGTCGCTTAAAAGCAAAGGGGGGGGGGCAAAAGATTGCTCCCGCAGCTGCTAAGCTCTTTATTTTTAGCTCTGCACCCAACAAGAAGACTGATAAGGCAATACCTCAGAATAAAAGTGAACACAAAGGCAGAAAAAATAGCTTCCAATTGACTGGGCTCCGGAAAGACGGTGATCAGCTAGGCTGAGTCAATAAAACACTGGATTAAGGCCAGTAATGGCGAGCTTTTATAGAAAAATCGACTCATCACGTGATCGCTGCTGACCAATCCTAGTCAATTGGAGGCTATGCTTCCTACAGATGGAGAATGTGCATATTACTATTAATTATTAAAATGTGTTAGAAAAACTCTGCTCAATTCAATAAAAGCTCAGATTTTTCCATAAGTGGCCAATCAATTAGAAACCAGGTTGCACTGGTGTTTGCTATTCCATTAATTCTGAATATCTATTATCAGGAAGTATATATGGTACTGGTAATTAAAACTGAAAAAAACCTTTGAGGCTCCACAAAAAAGCTTATTATTTATATGTATCATGTATATGGATGAAATATTTTCTAATGTGGTGCCTTACGGCAATTTCTGACAATTGTATCTGCGCTGACCACTAAAGCACATATTGTTATTGGTTTGCAGATACTGGATGAATGAATGAAACAACCTGAGATTCCAGCTACTTTCTATTTTTACGGATTTTAACTTTTGCAATTAATTTTAAATCTGCAGTCTAGCACCACCACAAGCATCACAGAAAGCAAATACTTGCAAATACTGCAAATAACCAATTTTACATACCATCAATGCTACGGAAGTCCAGTAGATACGTCCTACTATCCACCTGGTATAACTGCAGGCTCATTTTGGAATATGTGCCTGTTATTGGATTCTTTCTCCGAACACGCAAGTAGTATGGATTTACAACCTAGGAAAACAAAGTAGAAGCTTAACAGAAAACATCAAAAGAATTATTGCATTGATTGTCACTATCTCTATTTTGAAAATTATCACTTGCAGGGGGACAATTGAAGCAATCTCACCTTCCATTCATAATCCAACTGCTTGATTGCCCGACAAACTTCCGCCATTATATCATTTGGCCGACTCTGACTCCGAATTCCTAAATGCCATTTAGCTCTTCTGACCCCCTGATGTTTGGACTTTTGGGGATTTAGCTCATCGAGTGTGTGGCGTGATCTTGGTACTTCAGCAACTAAAAACGGCACTCTTTCAGGGTGAGGTCGGGAAAAATGGTCATCAAGAAAGGAATCTGGTGGGCTTGTAGCTAAGTAGAAGTCTTTTGCTTCATTCATTATTCTTCTATTATCTATAATGAGGTGATAGGCAACCGCTAACGGATCCTGATGATTGCGATTATATAAGCAGCTTAGCACTTCTTCCTCTGTACATTCAAACTTATCACAGACTTCTTTTAAGGCTTCATCATCGATCATAGTTGAACTGTAAGAAGGATCTTCAGGAAAGAGGTACTTAGGGAGGTCTTGTTTAAACCATTCGTGTTCCCTAGATGCAAAGCAAGAACCACTTTAGAAGCTAGCGGTTCAACCATTTTGCCACGTTTTTAGTGAGAGAACATGCAAAGTACACAGGAATAACATGTTAAAATAGGGGGAAAACATTTCCTCTTTCAATCCATATATGGATTTCACTGAACTTGAAAATCAAGTCCAGTTAAATCAGGAATGTCAAACTGGCGGCCCGCAGTCCAGATGCATCACCCACAGGCCATGCCTACCCCAGCTTCCCGAAGGGGAAAAAAATCGCAATACGTCATGTGACAGCCACGTGAGGCAACGAGTTTGACACCCTTGGGTTAGATGCTGTGACTGTAGTAATAATCACCAAATTCAAACATAATCTTTTAAACAATATTCTTTTCCCTTTTATAAATCTGAAAATCTTAGCTTCAGATTTCTCATTAATACAAAATAAGTCACCTTTATACTTAAAGCATGCAGTTGGAATAAGTTACAGTACTGCACTTACAAAGAAATTTTCAGTTTTTCTTTAATCTATACAGTGTGACTATTCCATATGAATGTTATTGGTAAAACTATTCAAATCATAATTAAACACTATATTAAAGTTAATTTTTAAAAAAAATCAGCAAAGGGGTTTAAAATATTAATAGAAGCTTTTTTTTAGAAACAGATTTCCTGCAAATACTACTTTTAAAGTATAATTTTACAAAGGTATCAACACATTAAATGAAATTGGGAATGCAATATAAAATAGCAAAAGCTCTGAGACTTATACACCGCTTCACAGTGCTTTACAGTTCTCTCTAAGTGGTTTACATACCATAATAAAATGCTTTTTATATTGGTACATTAAGTACCTTTAAAAAAAATATTCATAAATTTAGAATGTGTTTCTTTAAATCAAGTTGGGCTGTCCCCAAAACACAGAGATTATAAACCCAAAAGATCTATGTACTGATTAGGAATAATGAGAATTGCTGAGTAACTGATCAGGGGAGACAAAACCAGTTTGTTCAGGGGCAAAGAAATTCTTTCGGGTTGGAGCCTGAAGCTGAGTTTCCTGACTTGCTAGTTGGCTGGAAAAGACCTTCTGGTAGTGTGATGTCATCAATGTAAAAAAATAGGATGAAAAACCTTCACTCAATTTTTTGAAATAGGAGAGGGAGTTAAAATTTGGAATAGGACTGCTTTGTTTTACAGAAATCTCAAGTGCCTATTCCCAGTTAAACTGCTCCTCCAGAAAACCCCCAAATGGAGTGAAAATTAGGTTGCCAAATTTTCAAACATTTGTGGGGACCATGAAACGAATGAAACAAAGACATTTCATTACCAAACTAGGCAACATCATCAATGCCCCAAAGACCCTGCAATTCAACCCTGAGCTACTAAGTTTCAAACATTTTTACCACAATATTTTGGCCATGTGGATTCTATCATCTTCTAGGGGCCACAAGTGTGATTCCATGTGGGCTGAGCAATGACTGTTTCTGAATGTGGAGAATTTTATAACATTAATTTAACTTAATTTTGATGCCACTTGTATTCCCTATAAGGTGACTCTGGGCAGCTAGTTCAGATCTTGACTTAATTTTATATATCATAATTTAAATGAAGACCAATTTGGTTCAATTCATATGTAGAGACACATCATGCATTTAATTCAAATAAAAAAATAGATGTTTTCTATTTACATGAAGGGCTAATTATCAGGTAATCTAAAACGAACATGGCATCAGAATACATTGGACTCAAGTTTTGATCCAACTCCCTTCTGATTCAACTCAGCCTAATCACAAAATGACCTAATATGCTACAACAACCAAGCCAGTGTGAAGCCAACAACTGACTAAAACTTGCAGTTTTAGAAGATAATTGCCTCTGTGATGGAACCAGATGCTGTAAGATACCTTATATCTTTCACCGTCGCTCTCTTCATAGGATCCACCTGTAGCATGTGTTTCAAGAGACTAATTACTGCTGAATTTAAGTACTGAGGCGTATAAAAGATACCATCACATATCTTCTTAAAAAGTGTTGGCACATGATCATCATCAAAGGGAAGAGTTCCACATAATAAAGCATAGAGAATAACACCACTGCTCCAGATATCTACTTCTGGCCCTGCGTATAACCTGTAAAATGGAGATCATAATATTTTTTTTCCAAGTAAAAAATGCAACATGAGCTACTGTTAAACTGGATTATTAGCCTTTTAGCAATGTTTGTGAAAAGCTACGTAAGCACTCATATTCATGCAGTTAAATCCTTATTTGTAATATAAAATAGAACAAAACTGGTAAAGTGAGCTGTTCTGTAGTCAGAAACACCAAGGCCTTGATCTGGGGTTTCGGCAAATATAATGGGCTAATGAAAGTCTAATACTATCTCCTGATTTCCACATTGGTGACAGGATATAGCCTCTTTCTCCTTCTCTGAGCAGCCTCCTTTATATCTAATTATGCTTAATCTAGTATTAGTCAGTGTGTCTAAAAAACAACAGAGCCAAGGCCTCAAGTTTCAGAGTAGTTAAATGCAACCTTTGATTACTTTAGCCCTCAATAGCATTATGTAGTGACTAATTAAAGGTAAGAGGAATAGTAAATTTAAGGTAAAGATACCATGGAATAATTTCCCTCACATGGAGATGATGCCATACAAAACTCCTTGCCCACTCCTGATTAATTAGCTGCAATTAAAGCATAGATCATATTACACTAAGGAACTGTTATGAGATTAAAAGCAAAATATACTCATGAGCTCCTTGAATGAAGCGTGTAGTTCAAATGCAATTTATATTCAGCAACATAACATACAAATCACAGAACTGCATTGTGTATAGAATAATCTGGGAGCCATGAAAGCATTTTCAAAGTATCAATGGTCTTTTATCAAACTGCACCTACGTATTAAAATGCCAGAAAGAAAACCTTCTAATCTGGAAAATGTGTTTCTGACAATATACAGCATGCTATAATTATTCTGAGCCAAAAGGGAAACCAGTCTTGGGACCCTGTCAGACGGTAGGTATTTTTGAAACTTCAAACAAAAGACAGAAGGTTTTTGTCTTCTTTTAGGGTCAGATATTTGTGTATAAAAACATTTAGAATTAATAATTGCAAAAATGTATCTTTGAACTTAGACAAGTTAGACATTTGTTTGCATATCATAGTCCAACACAGAAATGCCCTCTTCTGCTTCTAAGACCCTTTTAAAGATACTGTCACATTGTGATTTTCAATGACAGAAAGATAATATATACAATTATATTAATTATATTGATCATATTAAAACTTATTAACTGTATTCTAACTATTATTATTAAAATTTAAGTATAATTAAATGAAAAGAGAGTATAAAGCAGATTCTGGCCCGTCATTCAAAAGTTTCTCTCAGCCCATAAAATCCTGGGCATCAGTGATGTAACATAATGTGCACATGTCACAGCAACCTTTGACTTCTAGGTTCTTTCCCCTTAGCTCCTCCTCATTGCTTGAATGATGAGTTTGGAATCTCTTAATTTGCATTCTTTTATAGTTTGCCATATTGTCCGGAGTAAAAATCATACTTAAGATTTATAGTTCATAAATGTCTAAACAACCCAAATTCAAATAATGTAATTTGGCTTGTTTGAAACACAATGTCAAGCTAAAATTAAAAAAACCCAGAAGTCCTTCTGGTATGCAGGAGGAGGACAATAAAAAACGAGGAGCATATGAATTTGTTTGCATGTTTTGTTAAGTCATGATTTGATGGGACATGTGATCACAATCATTGTCTTGTGCACAGAAACAGTTAAGATAAAATCAAAAGAAGCCATCAAAGCCAGGAAGTTCAAATTTCCAAACCTGGGAGTTTCTCAATCTACCTTGCAGCTTTAACACTGAAGAGCAGGGCTTTGATTTTGAGAATACATATATACATTTATCCAAGAAGAGAAACTACCTTCCTGAAATTACTTCTGGAGCAGCGTAGTTAGGAGAACCACAGCTCGTTCTTAAAAATTCTCCATCTGACATCATATTTGAGAGACCTGAAAATGCACAAGAGTTCAAATGAAGGCCCCTCCAAAAAAGATTAACAGATATTTAACCTTCTCTCAGGGAGAATACATCATATTCTATTTAATGACAGCACCACGGGTAGGAATAAAATCAGAATCATATGTGTAATTATTTTTTTTTTAAAAATGATTCTCTAACTAGAAATGAATACTGCAAAACCTCTATAAAAATGTGACAAGAAAGAGAGTTATGAAAAAGACAAAATGCCCTCAAAGGATCAAGTTTTATTCTAAGTAGCTAGCATGCAAATGTCAGGTGAGAAAAAATGCAGACAGTAAATTGCATTACTTTAATTAAAAATCATATCTGTCAAAGTTATCAACTTTAGTGACAGCTCAAAAATGTCCTTCAAATCAAGTATGACTCCTGGGGAATTTGTGATTACACTGGGGTAATTTTTTTTTTTTTTGCAACAATAAGGAAATGGTTCAATTATGTCCTTCTAGAATGGTTATTCAACTTACAGACCTGTAATTTCCTGGAAATGTGTCATCTAAGTATAAACCTCTTTTTAGATTCTCAAGATTGATAAAGATTTGCTAGATAACACTAACAGCACTTAAATAAGACAAACTAACAAAAGGGTTAAAACCTTACAATGGGAAATCGTGCTTAGTGGAACTCTCATAATTCAAGAATTAAGTATAGCCAGCTAGAGACATGCAGTTCAGATAAGAATGTGTGTGTGTGTGTGTGTGTGTGTGTGTGTGAGAGAGAGAGAGAGAGAGAGAGAGAGAAAAACTCCTTGCTCAACTTGATGCTTTTCAAATACGTTGAGCTTCAAATCTTATAATCCCAATACAAAAGAAAAGATTAGGGTTAGGGTTTCCAGTGGATTTTCTATTGAACCCGCAGTAATATCAGCTCAGAAACAGAAAGTGACGACATACATTTTAATCCAATTAAAAATCAAGAATTCAAAGAATATAGAATTTAGTAAGCGTTCTGAATTTCACATCTACTGTAATATTTATTTTTAATTAGAACATTTATATAGTTGCATTGTTGAATGCATGTTTTCTAATCCAAAAATCACTCTGCATTTAATTTTAAATAAATTACACTGAAGCTGGCCCATTACAGTAAGAAAAGTATTAGCTTCCTGCAGTCGCCTCTCTTCATCCACAATCAATCCACTTTATCATCTATCAGTGTCCCTTAGTCCTTCATTCTGTCCCTTGTGGGATTCAGCTTGTAGGTTTCTTTCTACAAAGGTTCATGGGCACACAAGACTTTTTTGTTTATTTTCCACATAAGGCATGGAGAAAAGGCGCATGGAAGTGAGACAAAACCTATCTCTGCTCAGGAAGACATAATAGAACAATGGAGCCAGGGGAATGAATATTAGCAATTATAGTGACCAATCAAGGATTCAATATTGTCGGCTCCAGACCTGGTGGCTGTTTTGAGGAGGCAGCTGTGGTTTGATCTGGGCTAAATGCTTGATAAATGACTCATGTTCATTGTGGGAAGTAAAAAGAAAATAATGAATACTTTGTGAAAAATTATTGAGATTTGGGTTTTGTTAAATGAAAGAGAGACTATGCTATCCACTGTGAACAGTAAACTTATCAAACATGACAGAAGGAAAAAAAAACTAGGATTTTTTTCTTTAAGTCCTTGATTTTTATTCTGAGGAGTATGAATGAGAGACAGAGAGGCTGAGGAAGAATAAAATTGAGTGCGTATGTTCAATTAAAATCATACAACACAGAAGGATATAATAAGTTCTCTAAGATCTTTCTTTGCTAAACGATCATAGCAGGTTTCTTTATGTTAAAGGCAGTTTCTTACCCAGATATTTTGGTTTGTGGTTTCTATGGGCGTCAGAGCCTGGTTTTATTTTCTTTATTTCTTGTTAAAAAAAAATTGTTCGCTGTTGTAGCTCCACTACTTTTGAGGTCACTTTAAATTAATCTGGCTAATCAAATTCTAACAAACTATGGTCTTTAGGTCCCCGCTTGGAAAACCTCTGTCCATTAAAATTTGAAAATGCCATGAGACATCTTAAGCAACATAGCTGGAATATTTATTTTCAAACCAGTCTCAGTCTAATATCTAGCCCCAGGGTTCACAGATTTTGTTTTTACCCCAAATGTGCACTCACCATCTTCTTATCACTCTTAAATTCAAATTCTGAAATTTCATTGGCTCTTCCCTTTGGCTAGGTTGAACTCTAAAGTATCTTTCCAGGTTGCTCAGTTTTGTTCCACCATTATGTCACCTGCCCTATCTACAACTGAAGATTAGTACAAATGTTGCTTTTATCAACATTACTTTTAATACATGGTACGTTGTTTTATTCTATTTTATATCTTTTTTCGTTTTATTAATAATTATAGGTTAATGGGTTTTTATTATAGTGTTCTCTGACCTAAAGGCTGTAAATAAAGATGGTAGGGTTTTTTGGTTTTGGTTTGGTTTGGATCAGAAGCAGTATGCTCCCTAGTGAGTCATTCTTAACACTGTGTCTGCTGGCCTCCCAAAATCTCATTAAGATTTGGGTGCTGATGGCATAGGGAAAGAATGCTCCACCATTAAGTAAAGGTGAGTATTACCCACTCAAGAAGGGGAACATATTTATATGTGTGAGTTAACAGAGTTAAAAAGAGATCATTCACCAGCTCATACAATAACTCTAAATCCATCTGTCTTTCTCTGCTTGTTTGTGGCATGAGGATGTGCATGCTCCTTTCTGATCTGAACATATGCCCAGGTGCTATTCTGTCACTAAGTTTCTTTTGCCCCCCTGAATCAGAAGTTAGTTAAAAAAATGAGGGAACAGGAAATAGTGCTACATTCTCTATCACCATCATCCTCAAAAAAAAATAATTTAAATGTGTAGCATGTAACTCTACCAAACCAAAGTAAATATTATTGTTAAAACCAAATAAGAGAGATGGGTATAGCTGTCACATAAGCGATACAAAATCCAAACATCCATTAGATGGCAACGAAGAAAAGTAGACAAATCTAAATCCTTGGTGCTATCTGTTATCATCTCTGTAGCAGTTGCAGTAGCATTTAGACTTATACACCCCTCTCTCTGAGGAGGACGTGGACACTGAGCCTGTCGATCAGAAAGTTCAGCAGTTCGAATCCCTAGCACCGCATAACAGAGTGAGCTCCTCTTACTTGCCCCAGCTTCTGCCAAATTAGCAGTTTGAAAGCATGTAAAAATGCAAGTAGATAAATAGGGACCATCTTGGTGGGAAGGTAATAGCGTTCCTTGTGCCTTTGGCATTTATTCATGCTGGCCATATAACCACGGAATTGTCATCAGACAGTGCTGGCTCTTTGGCTTAGAAATGGAGATGAACACCGCCCCCTAGAGTCGGGAATGACTAGCATGTATGTGCCAGGGGAATCTTTACCATTACCCCTCTCTAAGCAGTTTACAGAGTCTGCATATTGCCCCCAATAATATGCAGTCCTCATTTTACCGACCTGAGAAGGACGGAAGGTTGAGTCAACCATGAGCTGGCCAGAACTGAACTCCTGGCAGTGAAGAGTGAGTTAGCCTGCAATACTGCATTCTAACCACTGCACCACCACAGCTCTGTATCTGCAACTTAGATATACTAACCTGGTTTTAAAATAAAAATAAAAACAAACAATGCAGTGCTGATATGACCTTAGTATTAATGCCAGGAAAAAAGATATAAAAAATACAAACATCAGTTTCCTTTGCTATCCTATATAAATATACAGAGTGCACTAGAGTGTTCAGTGACAACTGTTAGAATATGTTGGGTGTTTATTTCAAATGCATGACTTTGGCATGGCTTAGGGCCAGGGTATCTACAGAACCATCTTCAATTCATTGAATCAGCCCATCCCAGTCAGGCAAGGAAGGTTATGTAAATCCTCTTAGGAATAAGTCATCTAACAGTTGGGCTGGAAATATATAAACCAAGATTATAATGTAATACTGTATCTTTAAGAGAATGCTGTAAATATGATTGGCTGATGTTTTCCTTCAACAGCCACAAGATGGAGCCAGAATTTTCCCCCTTATTATTCTTTGGATTTGCCATGTATTGTTCTGTTTGAATTGCTGTAAGGTTTGTAACTGTTAACTGTTACTGAATTCTGGTTATGATATTGGATTTCGTTTTTGGGATTATTCCTCTACTGATGGAAATTGATTACTATCCGCTTCAACCGTGTATGACTTGGATTGTTTGATGGTCTTTGTTTATTTTTTCTACTGGAAGTAAAACCTACATTTTACTATACAGTGTATCTGTATGCTGGTTGTGTGTTATTCAACACCACTCTCATTACATTTCCCCGAGTGCACTCATTCTCCTAACAGGGATCATTCCTTAACAAAACCTTTAAACAATTATTAAATAATTCTGACCTTCTCTGCTGTGGCTCCTGCCCTGTAGAATATTCTACCCCTGGAGGTGAAGTAGGCTCCCCTCTCCTTCCAAAAAGGAATTCAAACATAGCTTTGAAGTCTTGTGTGGGAAGCCTAAAGGAGCATGCAGCCATGGAGCTGGTTCGCAGGATGAGAACCTTCCCTTTACCTTTTAACTAATTTTTAACAGGGTTCAATCATCCTTGTTTCCTTTTAAATTCTACATTTAAAAAAAAAAATCGTATATGTCATTTTTATACTTTATTGTTGAAAGTTGACCACCTTCCATATGCGCTGTCTCCGACGTGTTCTTGGCATCACCTGGCATCATGACAAAGTCCCAAACAGCGCAGTCTTTGTATGTGCGGGAATTTCTAGCATGTACAGTATATATTGTTGAAACAGCGATGCCTACGCTGGCTTGGGCATGTCGTGAGAATGGCTGATGGTCAGACACCGAAAGATCTTCTGTATGGGGAATTAATGCAGGGAAAGAGCCCTAGAGCAGGGGTGGGCAATTACGGCTCCTTCATGACTCGTGGACTTCAACTCTCAGAATTCCTGAGGAATTCTAGGAGTTGAAGTC
>JANHFJ010004475.1:8125-19708 GCA_032468195.1 Cerberus rynchops | reverse complement strand
AGTCACCTATGACAAAATTATCTGGAGAAAGTTAGAAAGGTTAGGCAGAAGAAGATTTTGTTTCCCTTCACACATCTCACCAAGAAAGCTCTTAACATCCTACAGTGAACCCAACCAATTCTCTAAAACTATCTAAATCCAGTTATTGATGGTGTTGAATAAGATGAGATGCTAACATAAATCAGATTTACCACTGAAATATTATCCCCTCTTTTTCCTAGGTAGTAGATGTTTAACAGTCCACTGTTGCATTCAGTATAGAAAAATATAAACCTAAACATTCATCAAATATACACACATGTTTTATTTCTTCAGTTTAGAGAGATATTAAAGTGATACATGGTTTAAATTAATAAACTTTTGTAATTTTGGAAACACTTCTGAAATGATAGTGTTACCTGAAGCTACCACTAAACAGGACAATGGAAGAATTATAACCATTTTTAAAGAGTTCAGGCTCCTTAAATTGAATCTATTCCTATCAGAACACTAAACAATATATTTGTCTGCCCAGCTGTGAGCTCTACAAAGATCAGTATGACTTTCTCCTATGGAAGTAAAGGGATAGGTCTCTTGTTTTGTGGATGCATCTATCCCTGATACATAAAAACCACAAAAACCAAGCTTCCTGCTCTCTCTCTGTGTGTGTTGCTTTGTTTCAGCAGAAATAAACCAAAAGGGGATTACTTTTTGCGAAGTATTGTTCAGGATTGTCCCAATAGAATGAAAGTGGGTTTTCTCAGAAGAGCAGTTCTCTCTGAGAAAGTAATACCTTCAGTCTGAGTTGGTTTTGCACTCAGTGAAAACTGGGGGAGTAATGGAGGAAGTTATTTTTCTGTTCCAAGAGAACAAGATTTACTCTATTAAAAAGAGTGGTTCTGTTGCACCAAAAACAACCACATGGTTCTCAAGATGTTTTTTCCCTTATTTAACAATAGTGTTTTTCTCCTTGATTTATATTATTTTCCACTGTTGTTATAATGAAACTGAGGAAGAGTGCAGTATAAAAAGCATGGTGCCAAACCTGAGGTTTGCAGAGAACATTCTCCTATAATTGATTCAGCCCACACATTTCTATTAAAATCTTCATTAGGAACACCATAAAAGTGATGTCTGAAACCAGTTTTGTGAAGAGCATGTGGAAAATGCAGAACTCTTTGTTCTATAGTGCCCCAGATAACGATTTTACCTTAATCGAAATGCTTTGGGCTGAATAAATTACAGTTTACTTCACCTTAGATAATCTTTCTCCTTGCAGCACTGCCAGAGCATTGAAAGAATGGCACTGTGCAGGGAAGGAAAAGGGTAAGTTGTGTGGAGAAACAAGTGGTTCCACATCCAAAATAAAGATGGCTGAAGATGAAAGCAAATGCTAACTGAGGAAAATGGCTATAGCCATAACTGGGAGATGAAATTGCAGAATCATTGGGTTGAAAGGGGACCTTGCAGGATTTAGTCCAACAACTTAACTGGTGAAGGAATCATCAGATCATTCCAGACAAATACCTGTCCAACTTTTGTTTGTAAACTTCCAGTTATGGACTATCTAAAACTGCAACCACTATTTACAATTAAGAAATTTCTTCTTATTTTAACTTTGTATCTCCCTCTATGACTTCCTGGTTGTTTTCCTGAAGATTTTTCATTACCAAAGTAGGTAACATCTTCAGTGATAAACGGGAATGCGGTTTGCTCTTTGTTTATGTACAGTTGCTTGACCTGTAAATCTTGGTGAGGCTACTGTTTTCTCCTTGGTAGTTTCTTGATTATGATGTTCTTTACAACTTGATTGTTTGTCTGGTTTTAATCATGGTGTTAATCCCTGCTTATCTGAGTGTTGATTGCTGTGATGTGAAAGTGTTGTAGTCTTTCTTTTTAGCGTATTTATGCCTTTTTTGAATAGTGTGTAAACAATAACCTTATCAAGAACTGTTAAGGAGAAAATAACACCCATTCAGCACTAACAGGTGAAGCCACTGTATATAAAAAGAGAGAAACTGCATTTCCATTCTTGCATGAAGCTGTTACCTAATCTGGTAATGAAATATATGCAATCAAACAACCAAGCTCAGGGAGCACCAAGGTCTCCACAGTTCAACCTTGTATATAATATAAGATAATGTAATACATCTTCTATTGATCTTCCTCTCTGTAAAGCTACCATCCAAAGGTTCCTGTCTTATCCTCAGGCACTGGGGAGAACAAATCCACACCCACTTCCCTATGGCAGTCCTTCAAGTATTATGTCTCCCTTTAGTCTTCTGATCTTTAGTTCACTGAGAAACATTGACACTGTATCTCCCTTGATGTAACATATGATTACACTGGCTCTTTTGGCAGCTGTAACACACTGCTGGCTCGTGTTCAATCTGTAGTCTAACAGGGAACAGAGATACTATTGCCTAGCCAGGTATCTCCAGTCTTGGACTATCTGTTTTTTTTTCCTACCTACATGCAGAACTTTTATTGTGTTGGATGGAGCCTGACATGAAAGTCTATTATAATCCTTTTGAAATGTCAGCCTGTCTTCTGATGTACTAGCAGTTCCTCCCATATTTATGTCACCTGCAAATGTGCTTGTTTTCTATCCCTCAACCATAAAAAATATTATAAATCATGCACTTCATAGATTTAACTTTCAGAGAAATAGTTATCAACTGATTCCAGAAAAACACAACTCTGAATCTGGGATAGCCCATTTCAAAAATGAAAAGAAAATGATAATTTTCTCCAGAACTGAAATTCAGCCGGTTTGCACCGGTTCTATAGAACTAGTTATTAGAAGAAATGTCCTTTTGTTTTGTGGAAGAAAACAAAAGGACTCTTCCTTTCAGATGGATGGATATATAGACAGATCTAAACAGGTAAAATAGAGATGTTTCTAACTGAGGCAAGATAGTAAGATACTTAGCTAGTTATTTAGTTAAGTGAGAACAGAGATATTAAGAGAGCTATTTGGATAGAAATGGTATTAATACAAAACAACAATGGACTTTCACATAGATTGCATAGTCAAATTGGAAGCTCTTCCAACAGGACAAAGACTTGTGTTGAATTGTTGCTATAAAGGAGGAGATCATTTGCATACATTCAACCTTTCTAACCCATTTTTTAAAACAAAAAACACAAGAAAATATCATTTACTTATGCATTTAAATTCAAATTAGTAGGGATGTGCATGTCACCTCAGATTTAGTAAAAGAGCTTTGCCGTTAACATGATCCCTCAGTGGAAATGGATCAGGGCCTCTAACTCGAGGTCCATTTCCCACAGTGAGTGGAACACAGTGAGTCTGATCTATAATAGTCCAAAAAGTTTATTCCAAGGTTGCCTTTGTTGCCACAACAATTGAGACTTGTTTCAATTTCAGTCATGCATGCAGCTGTCAACTTTCAATATTTGATCTGGACTGAGTTCAATCATATCCTTCCTACAATAGCAGAAAACCTGCTGTTTTTTGAAGTCATCAACTGGAGCAGAACAAATCTTTCATACAGGAAAAATTTATTGGCTGTTAACCTATTTTATTGTCTATATTTATAGCAGCAGTATTGCCACACACAACCCAAAATGTTGGCAATAACTCTCATTAACATTTATTATTTCTATTTTCTTCTGTTACACATTTTTAAAATCCTTTTGTCAAAAAAAAATGTTTTATAATCAGTACAAAAAGCAATGTCATTCAAGGTAGCACATCTTCCAAATCTCAAAGTAAAACAAAAAAGTAAAAAAAAAACCTTTCAGGTAGATGACTTTTATCTTATCCTGTATTACACTGCAATATTCTGGTGATAGCTCAGCTGTCTGCATCTCATGTTTGAGGCCCATTGAACAATACTGAGCTTTCTAGTATAACATAATTACATGAACACCTGGACTAAAATAGTTTTGTCTTGATCACTGTGAAAATGTGCAATGTTCAACAGCCCTGAAAATTTCTCATTTCTTACCTGTGGAGCGGTGCATTGGCACTCTGGACACTGATCCAAGACCCATCTAAAAATAGCTGTTTTCAATATATAAGGTTATATCTTGTCCATAGGGTTATTTTTCCCTTCTGTTTTGTTCCTTATTAGAAGCATTAGTCGGTTGTAGAAGTAGGGAGAGACTTACTTTTGACATTCAAAGCAAAAAAATAGTACATCAAGGGCTTTTCATACTTAAAAGGAAAATATTAATGGTTAAGAGGAATTTTATGCCTGTATATGAAAAGTTGTCTTAGAGACCTCAGAACTGGAATCACTTAAGATATAGCTTGCTCTATAGCTTCATGTACATTGTGTTCTTTAAAAAAAAAGTCAGCTACTTATTATTAATCAATAATAACCATATTATAACCTTGTTCTAACAGAAAATAGCATATATCAGAAGCTCACCATTATTTCTTTCCTTCTCCCAAAGTTTAATTCAAGAAAATTTGTAGAGGATATCAAGGGTAGAACGATCAGTGAGGAAAGGGGAAAATCTTAATTTAATTTATATCCAACTTTGAGCCTGAGGGATCAGGAATTGAAGGAATTGTTCAAATAGGCTTTTAGTTTTCTCCAAGCTGCAGAACCAGGTAAGATAGCCAGTAAACATCAAATAATATTGCAAATAGGTATTTTTTGGAAAAGCAATAATTTATTCTCAAACATTCATAAACAAAGTGGAAAAAATGTTGTGCCATGCTAACCTTGATTGTGTACGCAGTTCCCTCAAAAATTCAAAAATTATATTGTAGGAAGGGGTACATTTCTAGGCCCTTCAAATAAGGAAAGAGGAAAACTAGAGACTGCTTTGGAAGTAAACTCCAAGCTTATAAATATTTATAACATTTCTTCTCAGGGGGGACATTGCAACATGGAGATTTTAGGATAGTCACTATTTCATTGTATCCTGTGTCAAAATGTTATTAGAAGAGGAACTACGACAAGGTATCCTAATCAATTCACTGCATTGACTGCAATTAAATCATATCCTATATATTTAGTCAAGCCATTTGTTTTGTCATCTGAGGAAAGAAGTGTCCAAGTACTTCTCTCTCTTCACCTATTGTGAAAGTGGGCTAATTTTAATTAGCTTGGATCCCCTTTAAGGAGAAGAGAACCAGTAAAATTAATAGGTATGAAGTCAGCCATGATTTTATTGCACTTAGATTCAAATTAACGAATTCTGCCTTTTAATAATATTGAAATTTGTTGCCTGAGTTAATCTCTTCACACTTCATAATGTAGGACTGGCCTTGATAAGAAGAGTTATGCAGATTAACTTGGACCTATTAAAGAATAAGGGGAATAAAAGTATAATAAATAGAATGAGATTATTCTATAGATTTTTAAGAAGAATTTGATGTAACTATAAACTTATCATTCACATAGTTTTTTTGTATGCAAATTCCTTCATATATTGCAATGTGTACTAGAAGGAATGGTAAAAATTCAGTGACAAAACTTCTATTTTCAAGAGGAAGCTTCTATGGGAGGGTTCAACTAAAATCCCATGAATAACTGTTTTCTTCTGTGTAAGGGTAGATTTATAATGATATGTTTAATCTTACCCAATTGCTTATAGTTCCCTGCTATCACTTTGCTGTTTGCTAAATATACATTACCAATTTCTCTATTTCATGTATTGTATTTGTAAACAATAAAGATTAAGCAAAATAATTAACACCCAAAAGGAAAAGTAGTTGTTAAAAATCTTTGGGATTTTTAAAAAAAATTCAGCCCAATCAGCAGGGCAGTGACAATGAAGATGATTTCAATGAGATGGGATGATTTTTATAGAAACAACCATTTTCCCAAATAATGTACTGTAGAACTAAGCCAAAGATAATAACCGTCACTTCGCATTTTACCTAGAAATAAATTAGCTACTAGTGCAGACTTTTGGAATAGATATAATGTTTGTTCAGAGAGCAACCTGACAGTGCAAACTGATTCCAGGCTACTAAAGGCAGAAATATATAGATTAAGTTACAGCAGTTTAGTGTTTCAACACAGCATTAAAAAAAGAACACATTCGTCCCAGGAAGACATTATTTGCATAAAAATGTTTCAATAGGGAAAAAAGAAGATTCCGTTCTAGGAGCATTCACCTGGTGCATTTGCTTTCTTCTGAATACTGTGCCCCTATGAGAGAATGGTGAGATCCACTTCTATTTTTTCCATGAAACATCTCTATGAGGTGGTATGAGCTGAGAGAGGATGACTGGCCCAAAGTCACCCAACTGCTTTCATGCTTAAGGGAGACCTAAAACTAATGTCTCCTGCTTTCTACTTCACCTTCCCTACTATAGAAAATTGGCTCTCAAAAGAAATTGAAAGAAAATTGGACACACAATGAGGAGATCTATGGTCACAAACATCCAAAACCACTGAGATGTGCAAAAAAGCTAGCAAAATCATAACATCTCTGTTAATCCCATCAAGTCAAGCAAGGCAGTCTCAAACTCATAGCATACTACAAACCCACACTGACATGCTTTCTTCAAGACAATCTGCAGTTGAGAAGCCAATACCATCTCAACCATCTTCCCCAATGCAGAAGGCTAGAGTTTGTCCAATAATTGTCTAGCTTCACAGAATTTAATGAAGGCTTTTTAATAAACACCTTCTTTAAACCAGGAAACAGCTTGCCCTTCCTCAAAGAGGCATTTATGATATTAATTAAAGTATCTTTAATAACATCTAGCTAGAAGATAATAAGCCAAGCTGGGCCTGGATCCAAAAGACAAATAGAGGAGCATACTGCTTCGAGCAGCATGTTTCTTTCTTCAGGTATCACAAATTGAAATTGATCCATTCTAGTCACAATATATGAATTAACAGACTCTCTCTTGATAGGCTCTTCTCTTCCTATTTCTTGCACTTCTTTTATCTAAACCTTCATTATCCTCAAACCTTCATTCTCTGGACTGTAAATATTTTGCTCATGAAAATTCTAACCTTTGAAGTGTCACAAAGCTAACAAACATTTGGGATTACATCCAATATTGCAAAAACAACTCATTCTATGCAATCTTTCCTTCCACATCTCCTCCTCTGACACCTCTCCATTCTGAAGTGTTCCTGAACCATCCAAAGTTTTGAGGAGATCGAGACAGAATTGAATAAATTTATCTGTGACTCACAGGTCAGCCAGTGTCAAGTTTTTTCTATCACATACTCAGTACAAAGCATTGTATGGAAAAACACCACTATAAAACAAATACTTGAGTCAGAAACAATTTTTTCCCAGTGGGGAATAATACTATACCACTATTTCTGAGGTACCCCTCACTTAAAAGAAATTTAAACTTCCTTTATTTTCATTCCTTTTGAAAGATACTAGTTACAATTAGCAAGATGTGGCAATTTTTTAAATTTAAAATAACATTTAGGTATCAACCTTTTTTAAAATATCTGTTAAGGAAGCTTAGAACAATGTCTATAATGTAAAAACAAGCTGTTCTTTATTTAATATTATATCCTATATTATATCTGCTTGTAACAAGCTAGGAAAAAATGAGCAAAGCAAATTTAAAAAGAAAACATGTAATCATATTAACATGTAAACAAATAAATGAACTTAGTTTACATTTACAGAAAAATAACTTTATATATCTATGGAAACACATGGATATCCACAAAACACATTTTTTCACATAAATGAATTAGAAAGCACAATGGGAAATATTAGCATTCCTATATTTAGTAGAGCAATTGCATGTTAAATAATCTATATTACACTTTGTATTAGAAATCTATTTGGTAAAGGTGAGAAGGAATCAATAGTAACATGTTGTTTAAATAATAAACATCAGGCTTATGATTCACTTCCTAATTTGAAGAAGGATTGCTTCAACATTTCTCAAAAGGTCATTGGTTCTGATATTTCCATAGCTTATGGTTTATGGCAAAATATCTTACAGGATCTTCAGTTTTAAGATTGCTCAAATACTCTATTGCCTCAATTTCCCTGAAGAATTTTCCTCCTTTAAAAATAGAGAAAAATTTTATGTCCTTTGGGGGGGGGCAGGAATTGGGAGGGAATTGCCATTTGTTGCACATATTCATTTTAAGGGTCCTTCTCCTTTTTAAACAACCTGGCTTCCAGATGTTATTCACGGTGCTGACTGTCACCTTTAAGGCCCTTCATGGATTTTGGATTATCTAAAGGAGCACCTTTTCCTCATATCCACCTGCCCATCCAACCATATGGAGCAGAGTTAATAGCTGCCAGGCTCCATCTCTCCAAAAATGCCATTTGTCAGGACCTAGGAGAAAGGCATTTTCAACTGCTGTCCCCATGTTTAGAAATTCCCTTGGCAATTCAGTCCAAGAGACCTTTCCTTTCCTGAGTTTGAGGAGACAAATTAAGACTTGATTTGTCCATCTAGCTTGGAGTAGGGCATGTTTTGAAGGTTGGGATGTATTAATGGACAGATGACTTTGTATTTTTTTTAACTCATTACAACGCTTTTTGAGATTTTTATTATTATTATTATTTTGAGAATGAGTTTGTTTTTAATGAGATATTTTAAACATGATTTTTCTTTAATTGTTAGCCACCAGAACCTTTGAGACTGAAGAATGTGCATCTATTCCATGTAAACAAATAAAGATTTAGAATTTTTATTTATTAGTAAAACAAATATAGCAAAACATCACTACTGGCTGTACAACATATACTATAGAGATATAAAAGAGTTAGAGATAGAGGTTAACAATGTGACAAAGAGGCCCCCAAATTAAGCATCTCGTCCTGATAGTTTTGTGAATCCATATCAAAGATCAATGAATTGCAAGGTATGAATTACAAGAGAAAAGCAATATTCAGTGGGAAAAAAAAACAACAAATAGTGTGCTGAGTTATCATGCAAGCAATATATCACAGCTGAGGATATATCAATACTGCACATCCATACATACCATATTGATTTTTCTTTCCTTTTCTTTAGAAACTCAACCAATATATCATGGCTGATTATATAGTGATAAAATATTCAGTACTGCCATTATTTCAGTACAGTATTTTTTTTTCCTTCTCCTTTGTTTTCAGCCTGCAAGCCATGATCTTGCCAGTTACTTCCACTCTTAGGCTGAAACTTTGCAGTCACAATTGTACGAGTGTGAATTACATTCAGGCTACAAACTGAGTTTCTTTTTTCTTGTATTTTAGAGGGTAAAAGGTTTGGAAGTTAAGACAAAAGGAATGACATTTTGAATGGGGGATCATTCTACTGTGTGGAACATATTATGTTGTTCATAGTGAAGAAGTGAGTCTAAAGGGCCTTTATTCATCAATATTCTCAATGAAATCAGTAAAAAGGCTTCAACTACAGGCTTTGCAAAGATGTCCATGGATATTTCTGGGAAGCAGTGCATTTTATGAAGTAGAAAACAAGGAATTAAAAAAATAAATAGTGGCTTGAACCTATAAAAATGCTCTTAAAGTTACATTTTTAATTTAACCGTCCTACATTACTGACTTTCAATGGATTTTTACAGACCCAAAAAACGTTCTGGAACTATTAATTATAATCCATACCATTATATTCTAACATTTATTCTTTATATGGTCAGATATCTCCTAGCCATATGCAGGGTTTTCCACTGTATCTCATTGGCTCTCAGCTTACTTGGCAGCTTTACTTTTAAATGAATGGGTGACGATAAATACAATCATTAAAATCATGCAGTTAGCTCAGATTTACTCTTATGCAAGTACTCTTAGTACTCCATTCATACACTCTCTATTGATTTATTAGAGTGAGATCAGTCAGTGCATTGCCATGATGCATAAGTGCCATAAATAACCATTTCCAAGTCTGCAAACCTACCAAATAATTATAAAAGAACAATCCTTTCTATATAACAAGATAAAAAAGATCCAAGGTATTTCATGAGCTGTTTCCATAAATATATCATGGCACAATGCATAAACTGTGTTTAATTCATCTAGAGTAAATTGCCTTTTACTTGTTTCATGTTCAAAATCACTAGCATGGGTTAAAATAAGATTATAGGAAATTAAAAAACTACACAGAACACATTTCAAAACTCTTAATTTATTCTTGTATTGGAAGAGATAGTATAAGGGCTGGCACAGAGGTGAAATTCAGCAGGTTCTAGCAGGTTCGCTAGGTTGTTAGAAGAAATCTCCTTTTGTTTTTTTCTACCTTACAGGGTTAATCCTGTAAAAAAGGCAGGAAAAAACATTCTGGTGTTGTTTCTTTATTGCCCTGTTTACAGAAACTGCCCACCCAGTCACATTAGCCACGCCAACCAAGCCACACCCACAGAACCGGTAGTAAAAAAAAAATGAATTCCACCACTGGGCTGGCATGACTATGCATCCTCACTTAGTTTGTTACTGAGATGAATTAAAAATTAAGATTTTTTTTTAAAAAAAACTTTTGTAAAACTGATGCCAAGATGAGAAGCTGAATTATTTATTCATTCATTTATTTATTTATTAAATTTATATGCTGCCCATCTCTCTGACCAAAGTGAGCTTAGTGCTTTGCTTGTCTTACAAACACTCACAGTTTTTAATTATGGAAGAAAAAAATGATATCTAAAATAAGACATCACCGTATGGCATTTTCATGTCATTTGGTATATATTTAGTTCCGAGTTCCTTCTAAGAATTATCAAATCTATCACTTTCCCTCTTCATTCTATATTTGATTTTTTCACTAGCCAAGTTTTTTCTAGTCTCTTTAAAAATCAAATAAATGAATATTGATATGTTGTTACCAATGGTGGATTGAGCAAAACTGATGCCCACCAATGCAAATCAAAAATCTATATATAGAAATCTATATTTTCACTAATCCAACTGGTGTTCTATACCTATAAGCACCATAACATACAAATGGTGCTGGTTGCAGCCCAGTGTTGTGTTTGTAAATGTGTTTCTTCCCATTTTTTACCACAACAGACTATATCTGAATTTCAAAACAAAGAAAATGGCAAAAAGGATAACATACAAGACACAATCTCAACTATATAGCTAATAGGACCACAGAAAGATGCCAACAGCAGGTCCTGGATGGATGTTGGCTCTTTTGAAAGCATAACCAACAGGCCTGGAAGCCAGTGTCTATGTGAACAAATATCCAACTATATAAAAATATTCTCTGGAATTCATCCTTAGATAACCAAATTTTAGCTACAACTGCTAAACTATCTGCAGGAATGATCCCAAGAAATGTAGAGTCTTGATGGATTAAAGCTTGCTTTTAATTCTTAATACTTATAGTATTTTAATACATATAATCCTCAATTTAAGACTACAATTAAGCCCAAAATTTCTATTCAATAAGACATTTGTTAAGTAAATTTTGCCCCATTTTATGACCTTTCTTGCCTCAGTTGTTAAGTGAATTACTGCAGTTGATAAGTTAGTAACCTGGTTGTTAAGTGAATCTGGCTTTCCCATTGATTTTGATTGTCAGATGAGAAAAGGAATGATCACAAAACATTGGGACATAGCAACAGTCATAAATATGAACCAATTCCAAAGCATCTGTTTCTAGCCTAATCTTTATTGCCTTGCTTACAGAAACTGACTCTCCCCTTATTACATTGTAACTTTGGTGAAGTTTAATTC
>JANHFJ010004470.1:260923-274986 GCA_032468195.1 Cerberus rynchops | reverse complement strand
AGGCAGAGGGCCTTTCGGTTGCCCTGGCTGTAGATTATTCATCCCTAGTACAATTTAACTTCTGCTCACACTCATAAAATGAGTTAAAGAATAGTATGAGGGAGATTAATTCCTGAATTACAAATTTGTGTGAATATTAGTCTGCTCTGTTCAGGCCCTCCCTGGTGCCTGTATTTACAACAGAGGGGAACACTTCCTCTATAAAACACACAAGAAATGAGAACTTGGAATTGTGTGACATGCTCTCATGAATTTGGAAACAAAGCAGGAGTTTAACTCCACATTTAAGAGAGGAAGGCAATAGAATTTTTGGCTTGGGGATGAGAAGAATTGAGGTTCAATGGCATATGAAATTCAGGGGCTCCAAACCAATTACACTCATGCTCAAAATACAGGATTGCTATGAAAGTAAAAATGCAACATATAAATATAATACCTGAAATATAGTTTAGGAGTCAGTCTGCTACACACTATGCTTAATCAATTTTATGAGCGAGAACAGAAGTTAATTTGATGGGTCATCTAAAATCAAGGTATCCAATAGGCTCTCTGCCCTATTTTATCTTTTAGTCTTTTAAAGACTTTTTAAAATGTAAAGGGTTAATAATAATGTGTTTATAATAAATGTATTTAAGCTAAATAATGAATGTATTTAAGTAGAACCTAGCCTTCCCACCCACCCCCAAATCCATAAACAAACTCAAAAAATGTTTTTATGTAATTTAATGAGCAACTTTTGTCCAAATATTTTTTTGGTGTTTAGGCAAAAAAAAAGCCTAGACTCACCTTAACTATTTCTGCCCCTTTCATTGAAACAGAATACTTCCAAAATAATCTTTATGCTGGCATTCTATAAATGGGGTCCTATCTAATGTATGTAAATCCTTTGAATCTGATATAAAATGTCTCTAGAAATTGGTATTAAGTATGAAGTAAAGCATTGTATAGAATCCAAGAG
Source organism: Cerberus rynchops (assembly GCA_032468195.1). Lineage (NCBI taxonomy): Eukaryota > Metazoa > Chordata > Lepidosauria > Squamata > Homalopsidae > Cerberus > Cerberus rynchops. The sequence continues at coordinate 274,028 of JANHFJ010004470.1, read as the reverse complement.
ATCTGAAGAAATCTGAAAAATCTTTGCATATCAAGATGTAGTCTTCTGATGTATCAGGTAATTGGCCCATTTCTGCAAGGTCCGACAGATACAGATCAGCCAATTTCCAATTACTTGACACTGCATACAGCTGTGGAGTGGTAGAAAAGTTCATCCTCTTACCCAAATTAAGGTATTAAAAAGTCTAATTTGTAAAGGATTCCAATTTTGATAAAATTATCTCTAACAGTAACTCCAAAACAAGGGTTCTAATGTTTTTTTGGCCAAAGTAAGGTGATCGACAAAACAAAAGAATATGATAAAAATCTTCTAAGAATACAGATGTTTAGAGAAGTAGGGGGGAAATCAGAGTGGTTATCTTTTCTAGTTGAGCAACAGTGATAAAGTGCTGTTGGGATTTTAATTAATAAAGCAATGATATTAGTAGGAGGGCAGATCCAGAACTTTTTCATAGAGTTCAGAAGGTTCTTATTTTTTGACATAAAACAGAACATCTGATCCTATCTAAATCAGTCCTCAGACTCTGAACATCCCTGGATGAACGGTATAACTCTATAAAATATCATACAAACTTCTTGCCAACAGAAAAAGCCAACCATGAAGTTCCATTTGTACTAATATGTTAATGTAGACATTTTCTCAGAATAAAGATTGTGAGTTGCACCAAATCCTCAGTTTTACTCCTTCTCAGCTATTCTCAGTTATTCTTTTTATATCTTTTTTGCCATTGCTTGTATTCAAGATTCTAAGGCAATACCTTTCTAAAATCCTTTTCTGTAACAGACTGGCCATCTTTTATACTTCGTGGAAAGCAAATAACAAATTCTATATGGTGCAAAAGAAAGAGCTATTATAACACCCAAGAGATTATTAGAGAGTGGTAAATTTCACCTCTTTTGTCATGAGTCTTCTGCTTTATTACCTTATGGCAGAGGTGTTCAATTTTTAACAGTTTCAGGTTTATATCAGCTTTGAGGATCTTAAAGTCTGAGGAGCTCCAGAATCCACATTGCCTTTTAAAAATTTTGAGAAACTCAAAAGGAAAAATCCCCAAACTTCAAAGGGTCTGAGGGTCATAGAAAGGATGGTGCAGGCTGCATCTCTTGAATTATACTCTTTGGAGTTCTCTTTTAAGAGATAGTTGAAAGGGAAATAAAATAATACAAATTGCACACCCAATATGTATTAATGTTATGTCTCGATGAATTACATTAGCTTCCAACTTAAAAAAAAAACCCTGGGAAATATCATTCTTTAATTTGGATTCCTACTTACATTTCAATTTTCAGGGATAAAAATATGAACATCCTTACTTTGTTCTCAATCCTTAGCTTGCTGTTTCTATCTAGATTGCTTCAGACTCTTTCAATTAATTAGCCATGGCAAACAAGATACTCAAAAGATTGTTTATCTACTTCTGACATCTGCCTGTTGCAAAATTGTCATAAAATATTAATGGCAATCTGGGTTCAACAGAGGCTGGAAAAAAAAACATATTTACAAGGATTCATGAGATGTCTATACAAATACTGATTACTCCCTGGATCCCCAATATTGCTGCAAGGAATGACAACATGTTCAGTGACATATTTCTTGGATCTTACCAGGTATATTTTTATGCCTTCGACATTATTTTTATTTCCAAGAATGCTGCTGGGTTCCACAACATTCCCACAGGTATGCTTAGAAAATAAAAAGCTAGGCTTTGTTTTGGAATGAGTTTAGTTGCCCAGAAAATAATAAAGCAAGCTCAAGCAGTAACAACCTAGAAGATCTGTTAACGAAAAACTTCACCAATTTGCCTTCAAATAAACATGGATGTAATGACTTGCCACATTCTGCATGGAAGCCATTTGATGAAACTGCTAATAGCATGTTCTCAAAATTCTAAATATGCCCAGAAGAACCTTGGTAGAAAACATAAAGCAAAATACAAGATCCATTAGGAATGATGCAGACATTGTAAGACAAGATGTGAAGAAGGGACCTAAAATGCCACCAAAAGTTATCATTAATTCCAGGGAGGTGGCAAGGAAAGATAGGAAAATAAGAGCACAGTACAAAAGATCGCCCAAGTACATAAGCATCTGATGGTTTCCCTATATCAACTGAATTGTATCCCCTAAAATCTGTAATACCAGAAGATACTCTGATCTCAATCCAAGGACAATGCTTAAGTATGCTGCTAGAACTAAAATCAAAGACCACCAATCCAAATTCAAGACCATCCTTGGAATGACCATCCAATCCAGTGTAATGGTCCCACATGGAAAGAAATGTTTCCAGACAAATATGGACCTGGATTTTCCCCAATTTGTCCATGCCCAAATTCAGATGTATAGGTTAGATGGTTATTCACAGGCAAATCAAATCAAATCAAAATATATTCATCACATGCACAGTCATACATGGTACAAAATGCAGTGAAATGAGTATATGTTAATGCATATGTTAATGCAAGGTAAATTACTAAAGGAGGATTTCCAGGGACATATTCCAACTGCAAAGCAAAAAAAAAAGATAAAATATATAATCAAAGTGATAAGGAACAGATTTGTAAAACCACTGACAGTTGGTCAAGCTTCATCATTAGTATACAGAGGTCTTCCAAAACGTGTACTGATATATCTATGGTGAGAATAGAGAACTAATTGTGGGTATAGAGAAGGGAGCACATAACCTTCTCTTGAAAGAGAAATATCTTCCATTGAAGAAAGGTTTTGACTCCAGAGTTCCACAGAGCATATTTGCACCATCCTACTGTACATTTGAATACAACATGGCTCAGTGGGGCTGCCTGACCACCGCCAATTTCAACATACTTTGCTAAATCTAACTTCACTTAGAGCTGCTGTAGCTTCAGGATCATACTATTTTTAAAGGATACAGGTGGCCAGACCTCACCAAGAATCTTTTGGCCTGTTCCCTTTGCTTATAGCTTCACGTAGCTGAGAGCTACCCCACAAATAGATTTAACCACAGCTCCCGGGTATATGGGGAGGGGTGGAGGCAAAACCCAGAGACATCGGGGTGGGTAGATATAATTTCCTGCTCTGCTTAAGAAAAGAGAGGCCTCTTGACACTTCCTGTGGTTTGGGCCTGGGAGGGAAGGCAGAGATAGCAAGAGTCATGTGATTATCTTCTCGAGTGGGAGGAGAAACTAGGCGGGGAGATGTGACGAGGCATCTTCTATAAATGGGCCAAGCCCCAGTGCCTCCATCTCTCTCTACTTCATCTGGCAGCTGGTTTCCCTGGTGGTCCGGAAAGATTGCAAACAACCAAGAGGTAGTTTTATAAAATTGCTATGGGCTGTTAAGGGGAAGGGTGGGGCTCCATGGATAGCTGCTCCAATTTCAGCCATGAACCTAGAAGAATCATTTGTCTCATGGAAGACAACATATCCATGGGCTCCTTGAGAGCCTCGCTTACTAGCATGTCAAGTCAGATATTCTGAGCAAAGAACTAGGGCAAAGGTGTCTAAAGGGAAAATAGAGAAAGGAATACTTTAAGGTCCACATTTTTACAAGCAGCAGGTGGAATAGAGAGTGGGGTTGTTGTCCTTAAGTCTGTTAAATTCCTGTATCGATGGTTGCAAGTAAATATTTCGAGACAAAAGAAAATAATTAAATCCCTAATCTTCATATTATCCTTCTTTAAACATATTTAGGACGGGAAGCAAAAATGGGGAAGTTACATAAGTCATAGTCTGACTTAACAAGAGGAAATATGGCGGAGATGGCAGCAAGGGCACATTTTGGCTTCTTCAAGCACTGTGTAAGGAAACTTGAAATTTTATCACCTGCCCTCTAGTGTTGAGAAAGAAAATCAAATTTCTTTTCAAACGAACTCCCCTCTCCCGCCCAAGAGTGTTATTGGTGTTTTAAAGGAATTCTTTACCTTCTGTCCCATTGTTCATTTGTTCTAAGGCTGTTTCTTTCTGTATAGAAACCTATTTGTTGGGTGTAAGGAAATCCCTGCACCTTTGCACAGAACCTCGACATGAAGACTCCCCTTTGACTCAGGATACAATCAATCTTCCTTCATGAATCCTGCCTCTGGACCAAGACTGGCTGGTAAGACACAATGCATGATTTATTTTCTTCTATTTTGGAACTATAGTGACATGCAATGTCAAAGTCAGAAGGGAACAGAAGTGATCCTTTCATATTCAAGGGATTGTAAAAGCACACTCTTTAACAATAATGTTTCTAAAGGCAAAGTTGAAAGGCATTTGCAAAAAAAAATCACTGAAGGAAGTTTAAATTGTCTAAATTAATTGTATAGAGATTCTCAGTCATCCAGCTCATGGTTGTCCCAAAGGTGCTTTTTCTAGAGGCAACTGTATTTTCTGGGGGTTTTCTTTGGAGACGTTCACTTCTCATTCAAGAAGTTTCTTCAAGAAATGAAACGTCTTCAAAGAAAAAAAATCAAAGTCCAGTTGCCTCTTGAAAAATCACCTTTTTCTAAGTTAATGCACAAAGGATCTACCGGTAATTCAATAATTCTCAACATGTGGTTCAGAGGCCACTAATGGTTTTCAAGAGAACTGCAGGTGACGGAAATAAGTATATTTCTTAAAATGGCTGAAACCCAAAGAGAAGACAAGTTTCCAAGCTTTTTAATATTCTTGTTTAAAATTCTGGCTTTCCTCCCAAAACCTCCTAAGACTTTAGACAGAAGCATTATACCAAATAATCTATGAGAGTTTTTTCTTCTCAAAAATTGTGATCTTTTAAAAAAATTAATTTCAGTTGAGATTCAGAGTGATCTTACATAGTATGGTGCTTCTGTAATGGGACCGTAATGCTTTTAGTCACAATGCCATGATTTCATAAGAGAAAATTTCTAAACTGCTACTTTAATAGCAGGGAGATATGAAAGACAATTAAGAAAAAAATGGATATGGGATCTCTAGATAAATTAACCAAAGTAATATTCTTTAAATGTCAATATTTTGAGAAAAAATTAGGGAAAAGAAGAAATTTCATCAATATATCTCCACTGTTTTAAAATCACATTATATCTGTGAACCAGCCGCTTTGTAAAGCTGGTTGGCTCATTTTGGAAAATATTTAATTATTTAAAAGTTCCACTCGGGCTTAATCCCAAATGATTGAATATTTAAGATTTCTTCCAAGGGATTATGAACAAGCCAACAAGTTCTTGGCATTGTATTACAAAAATGTTTACTGATAACCCAATATGCAACAGCCATAAATTCTTGTGCTGCTCTTCTATGGCTCTGCTTGCCATATATTATGTTATTTATTTAGAAATAAGTCACTGATATCTATAAAGGTCACATTCAGGTAACTGTGATCAGACCTAAATTCAGAATGAGATCTTCTCTGAGTCAATGAATATATTAACTTTTGTTTTTTAATCTCTATAATGCAACATGTTGCATCATACGCCCTTTAGTATGATGATTGAAAAACAACATTCACTTAATTAAATCAATTGTATTCTGGTAAATTGTCTATCACTTTTGAAATTAAAACAAAAACAAAACTCTCTCTAAAGAAATGTTCTTTATACTAGGTAATATCTCATTTCTCAACCCCAAAACTTAATTAAGATAGGTCTGCACAACATTAATCTCTTACAGACCACATGTGATAGTACATCAGACTAAACCTAGTGTAGCTGCTAATTGTAGTTGCTCCCATAAATTAATTTACCCATTAAACAAACTAATGTATAGTTTTACAATACTATACCCTGAAAAATTGCTATACTTTGTCTTGCTTGTCTGACTGGGCATTATGAAATAGGGATGTGGATGGCTGCTTTTTACCTATTACCTCTATTAAATCAATTTATGTTGGATTTATTTCTCACTGTTCTCATTGAACTTAATGCAGGTTACATAAGGATCACTCTTCATTTTATCTCTAATGTTATGAAGCCGTGATTAACTGAAAGTTAACCTGATTATTGTTTTTCTAAACTGCGAGGAGAAGGTAGGAATTTCAAATAGGATTTAGTGTGCTAATGTTTCTTTTTCAAAAAAACATTTTTCATTAACTAAAACTAAATTAGGGTGCTTTTGAAAGTTAAATCCTGACTTTTAAGAAAGATAAGTCAACTTCTTAATAAGCAGCAGAGCTACCAGATTGCTGTAGTTAGTTTTCAGAGCTAATAGCTCACCTTTTTAAAATTATCAACAGAAATACTTGCTTTCTACACCAAAATCTGAACTACACACATCTGTCTCCACAATCTGCAAAACACCTAATTTTGCCAAAGAAAATAAGAGATTTCAAGGTGAGGATTGAGAAATGCGGTATCAAAGAAATGTCATTCAACAGCTTTCACTCAGATAACTTTTTTCCAATTCATCATCCCTCTTGAATAATGATCAGGCATTCTTCTAAAACCTCAAACACAATTTATTTCTAATCCAGTATAAAGTGATTCTATGTCCTTTCAAAGTTTTGAACTACAATTTACACACAATCTTGCAGGTCCAAGTGCTGTTTGAGTGGAGTGCACATGCAGAAAAATTGAAATGTTATCAGCTTACCTACCTCTAATATCACAATTCTTACTCTCTAGAGCTAAATGTAAACAATTGTGGGAGATTAAGTAAACTGGAGTGATGGCTACCAATTTGGAAAAAAAAGAGTTTCTTTGGTTAAAAATGTACTGGGTGAGCCAGATTTTACCACTTACTTCAGGATCAATGATATGAAGACCTCCAGAGACAGATCTGTTGTTTTTTTTTTTTTAAATTATTCCGCCATTATTAGTGAAATCCCTGCATAAATAACCAATATGCTTAGCACTTAAAAAAGTTTACTCAATTTAATTTTGGTTTAGGTCATTCATCCAAAATGTACCTTTTAAGGACAAAAGAAAACAACTGGTAAGTTTTCTCCTAGCCCCCTCTCCCCACCTCCACCCACCCAGATATTTGGGGAAAGTGTTCCAGAAATCAGGACTGCACAGGGAGAACCAAGTTAAGAGAGGAAGAGATGCATAAAAATAATTTGGGATGCAAAATGATCATTGACTTTCTACGCTGTTCATGGAACACACTACTAAAAAGTGCAGGCTGTGCACATATTCATATATTCTCAGCACTTTGCTACATGTATAGGTTCAAAGGATCACATGACATGGCCATCTAAAAAAGTGGAATGTCAGGCACCAGTTTTTCCTTTTCTAAATGTTTTTGACTTATAATCTAATTCTCAAGTTACTTAGTCTTCCTACAACTGGGGCAGTATGCGGGGGTTAGACGTTCAGATAGAAGGAAACCGAGGAGAAAAACAGGGGGGAAAAAAGTGTAAGCCATTCTCAAGAGAATTTGGAGTTTTATTTTCTACACAATTTTACCATATGTACCTAGTAAAGCAATGAACCCATCCAGTTAATTTATTCACCATTTTACCCTCTGTTGTTAGAAGCAGTAGAAACCATATGTAGGCTGTGAATGTATCTGAGCAGCAAGAGTGATTTTAATACTAGTAAAAATGCTGTCTCATCCTTAGCCCACAAAACAGACTGTCAAACCTCTCCTTCTGCTAGCAGTTCCCTGTTTTATCAGCCATCAGGAGCCGTTAGTGGGTGGGGTAGGGGAGACTAAGGGGGAAAACAGCTCGGGAGGTGGTTCTGGATGAAGACAATGAAAACCAGTCACAGATCAAAGCTACATTTTATGGACAGTGGACTCATCCATAAAGTAGAAAGCACTACTAAACGCTTGTGTCCAAGTGTAGTGTTTCCTACTTTATGGATGAGTGTACTGTGAGCAACGGAGGCAACAAGTGACAACATAATCAAGAATAGAAAACAGAAGCAGCAGCATAATGTGTAAGTATTGTCGGATTGTCCACAGATAGTATTCCATATTTTATTTAGGTACATCCTTTTGATGTACTGCCATTGCATTCATTCCTCTTTCTCAGCACTTGGGACTCAAAATTAACCAAGCTACATTTAGGACAATTTTGTATGTTTCTGCATTTAAATAAAATAAAGGAAAAAAGCTAACAAAGTGGTTATTTGGCTTGTATTTTTTCTTCAGGCAATTTTGCTCTTCCCTCCGTCTTCCGTGAGTCATAGTCTTTCCTCAGCTAGATTTCATGTTTTTGAACAGTCAAACAAAAATATTTTTAGTTGACCAAAGCCAAATTCCAAATCATTTGTGTTTTATTTCTTCTGCTGATTACATTTAGAAACTCATTATGTAGTTCCCTCCCTCCCTAAATTAATTTTGCCATTTAGGGAAGAGGTTGGCTGAAGTGTGAAGAATGATGACGGTGACTGAAAAAGCTAGTAACTGTGTATGTGGAAGAGGCTTCCCAATACTGAAATATTTTGTGGCCATTAGTGTAATGAAAATAAATAAAATATTAACACAAATATACATTGAATTTATTCACAAAGGTTGGAAAAACTAAGGGCTTAACAAAGAGGCATTTTAAAACTTCAGCATAGAACACTGGTCGTGTTCTCAACCTGCTAATTAGATACAAAGAAATTTGGTTGCATTAGGTTTCATTGGAGAAAAATATTAAATAATCTATTAACCTAAATTGGACCTTGTTTACAAAAATCTTACCAAAGATTTTAACAGATCAACATTTCGCTTCTTACGCTGTTTCTAATGGTTACGTAATTAATAAGTTATCTAATCAATCAAATATTGTTCTTTAAAGCAAACCTAAGAATTAAAGGCACTAGGCTAGAAACCAGGCTGTGTGCTTCAGTACTGGTTTAGGCACAAAGCTAAAGGGATAACCTTGGGCCATTCAGTCTCTCTGAGCCTTCAGAAGGCGATGGCAGACTACTTTCTAAAAATGTTGGGAAGAAAATTTCAAGGATTTGAAATGTCCAAGCAATCATTGATGCCTTATATCAAAGCTACATGCACATACAAACAAAGCCATTACATCCAATTATATGAATGCGTGCAAATATGAATATCTAACATAATTTCAGAGAGCAGAAACAGCTCTTCCTTAAAACTTTTGTGCAAAAATTGTTCATTTGAAACACTGCCCACTTCAAGAGCTGGCACTTACTACTAAAGATGTGGAGAAAAGGGTAAATACAGATTTATTTTTATAACATGAAAACGGGAAGTATATTTTACCACATTTACAGCCCTGATTTTATTTTTATACATCCCAACCTTTATGTTTTAAAGCCACATGGGATGATTATGCAATTCAGTTTACCTGAAAATCCTATGCAGGCATCACTTCCTGATATGTATCTTTCTCAAGGATTAAAGTACTGAAGATTCAAGAACTTTCCCATCATGGTTACCAACCTGGTTCTGGTGTCTTAATTACTATTTGTCATATTGTGTATTTCAAAAAACTGTTAACAACTATGGTAAGGAAAGGGACACAGAAGGAAACTAGATTCTCAGGAGCTCTAAGAATATGAGATGTCATCTTATTCCCTAAAATCAAAAACATGAATTTCTTACCAGGATTGAAGGTACATGACCCTCAGCATTTAGAAAGGGGCTTAAAATCCCCCATCTATGCCTGCCAAGATGGCCAGGAGGAGAAATAACAGCAGGCATAGGCAGTCTGTGGACTGTATATGGTTCCTTCTCACTCCATTAAAATATAGCTACAAAATGACTACATTTTAGTGATGTAACTTTCTTCATTTAAAATAAAGGATTGGAAATGGAACAAGAAACTTCTAAGTGCCACCTACGCAGATTGCTATCCTTCACCACTACACTTTCACACACTGCTTTCCAGATCAGTTTACAAATGAGAATCAGAATGGTTTGCTTTAAAGTATTTAAATCAGGCCTAAATCAGTCATAAGTAAACTTAAGGCTTTTTACAGGGTTAAGAGTACAAATGGCATTTGTTCCCCAGCGATCTCTCATTCATATTCTTACTTTAACACCCACTCCCAAAAAAGGATGGAAATGTTTAGCTATGACAGGACAACCCTACCAGCCATCTCTGAAGCTCTCCAAATTGAGCTTGTGCCCCTTCAATTTAGTGCCACATCACACCTGTTGCCACTTATTGTCCAAGGACAAAAAATATCAATTCCAGGCTACTCAAAATGAGTCCCATGTGTTTCACTAATTTTACTGAACAGGAAACATCTATAAAAATGCAATTAATTTGATTAATTTTGCAATAAAATAACATTTGCCTAAATATATTAACACATTATTTATATGTTTTCTAAAGATGACTAGCTAGTAAATATCCATGCCAGATAGGAAACTGCTGTTTATTTCCTGGGGTTATATAATTCCATATAATTTCAGGATGATTTATTTTTCATTCTGAGAAACAGCATTTTGAATTCCACCAGCACCATGTGTAAGGCTAGCAAAAGAAACGGAATGGCAGAGAGAAAAAAGGTGGGGCATGGAATGACAACAATCAAAATATATGATTTTTATTATGTTGTGGTGCAATTTTACATATGTTAGTAATTACACAATTAGCTCCATGAATGTAAGATGACTTTGGGCTTGGGCATACCAAACAATAAAATGTGAAATTCTATGCCAAGAGTTTTGTTATCAGTTTGATTCCACGAGGGAGAGATCGAAAAAAGATGGTTCCCTATTCTGGCATAGGATGTATCTTCCTTTGTTAAGCAAGAGCAAAAACAAACAATATTGGCAAGAGTAGGCTTTAACGTGTATTAGTAGACATGATGGGTAAGATCAATAAATATATAGGTTTCTTCCTCCCTTTCCCATCCAGAACTCTAATTCACAGAAAAATTCTAAAGTATTTACACATACTTCAGTTAGGGGATTGAAATGGGCAAAAGGAAAACCAGGATGGCTATAACACAGAGCCTTATGTAGACAAGTAACCAAAAGCTAACAGCAGGGAGCTACAAGGAAGATGAACACAACTGACAGAAACTGGGAGAGAACAGACAAAACATTGGGAGTCTTTAAAAGCTAGAGGCATTATAGCCATTCCTTTAGTCCTTTTATTCTTGGATGGAAGAATCTTATTTTGTTCAACCATGTTTCTTCAAATCCGAAGTTGCTCTCCTGAGTGTATTCTCCTAATGTGTAATGCACAAAAGATCAATGATTTTTATAAAGAAAAATAAGATTTCTCTATGTATATCTAATCACATACCATAGGTACAAATAAGGTATATTGCAGCATCTGCTTGTAAGCTGCTTTCTATTTGAAAAGGAAGTAGTGTGAACGCTATTATTAATTCTGCCCAAACAAAATAAACTCAAAAGATTTAAGAATTTTTAAAGTTACTAAGGTTACTTTGGGGTTTAGTGGCGCAACGATTAATGATGCTGAGCTTGTCAGTTGGAAAGCTGACAGCCTGGATTCAAGACTTGAATGATAACATGATGGGGTGAGCTTCCATTACTTGCTGCAGCTCCAGCCCTCTAGCAATTGGAAAGCATGCAAATGTGGGTAGATAAATAGGTACTTCATTGGGAAATAACAACGTTGTGTACTTCGGCATAGCCGGACACATGACTATGTGAATGTCTTCAGGGAACACTGGCTCCCTCAGCTAAGAAATGGAAATGAGCACTGCTCCCTGGAGTTGGATGCGACTGGACAGGGAAAATCTTTACCTTTGTTTTGTATTTAAGTTAACAAATTTCAGCAGATTGAATAGAGAAAGGTGTGTATGCATGTGTTCTAAATAAATGGGACTTAAGTACTATTATTCTAGCCTTTCATTCATCCTTCAAGCAAAAGGCACTAAAAAGAGGAAGAAGCAATAGTAATGTTGAAAAGCCTACATATTTAATTGAAGATCTCCTCTGACTAGGCTTAAGAGAAAACTCTGAATAACTCAACAACAGATTTTGCATTTCATAAGTTTATTTGACAGAAAAAATCTCCTTGCTGTACATATCAAAAAAAATTAAATGCTTTTAAGAAATATGAAGAAACTTCTGTTCCCACCCTCCCTGATTTAGGGTTTCTCAGCTTCTTCTCAGCAAAATTTCAGTCACCTTCCCCCTAAAATGCCTGAATGCCCCTGTTCCAGTTCCAAACTTAACCCCTCATGACCTGGCTCAGCTGATCAATATGAAAGAGTCTCCTTAGAGGGAGGAATAAAAAGGAAAAAGAGCACTGCATATTAAATTTATTTTGTTCTGGGGGGAAGGAGCAGGAATAGTTTAACCCTCAATTTTGCCGCCACCAAGAATCAACTCCACTGTTGCAGGCTACTGAAAGAAACTGCCTGCTTTTCTTCAGAAAAGCTTGATAGAAACAGTGGGGAACAGAGGAAGGAGCTACTAATAGCACTGCCTTCCATCTAATTCTGGTTGGTAACATGCGCTCCAACTTTTTATTACAACCCTCCACCATTTCCAAGGGAGGGGGGGGTCTGAGAAACACTAAATCAAACAGATTAGATCACATATCCCTCTACTTCCCACCCACCCATTTGTGTGGTTTGTTTAAAAACCTTTTATGTCTAAATCAACAAAATGGAGAAAGCTCTCTCAAAACACAGAAGTAAAGATTTTAGCTGCAAAACGCACAGGGAAAAAAATGCTCACTGGAGAGGGGGAAAAAAATCAAATGAACATCACCAACTGTTGGAAGAAGAGGAAGAGGCGCATAGAGGCTGCAGATTTTGGTGGGTATTAAGCAGAAATGTCCAGGGACAAGGGGAATGTAGCTGCCGACAAATGACGGGCAATAAAGACAGGGACAGTAAAAGAAAAAACTAATGAGAATATAAAGGTGATGGCAAATGAAGAGACCTCCATTCCCCCCCCCTCATGCAAACACACTGGTTTCCAGTGGACATCAGGAGGTGGGGGGCTCCCACCTGGAACAGCACTGGAGGCTGGGGGTGGCGCAGTCTGTGGTTGCGAGGACAAGGACTTTCCGCTCTCCAAAAGGCTTACGGGGACCTTGGGGAGAAAAGGGGGGGGGGATTAAGCAACACAAAACAAGTTGGCAATCTAATCTCTTAGTCTTAGAGATGATTGTTATAATTACATACAAATATTTTAAAGTATATTGTATTAAAGAAACATTACCACTAAACTACTACAGGTACAAAGATCATGACTGAGGAGAAAAAAGGAAATTTAAAGAGGGGAAAAGTGTATATATTGGAAATGTATAACACCACTGGAACAATT
>JANHFJ010004470.1:47966-64601 GCA_032468195.1 Cerberus rynchops | reverse complement strand
CCTCCCCCATCTCCCGTTTAAGCAGCCGCATCTGGTGCAAGGGGGCGGGAGGGAAGACCAGCTCTCCCCTCCAAGGGTGAGTTGCAGGACAGAGGCGGGCCTTCCCTGCTTATAAAGACACGTGCGGGAAGAAGAAGAGGAGGCGGCGGCGGCAAGGTGAAGGATTAGGTGGGGAGGGCGCTCCTTTTATCACCCCCCCCTCCATTCAAGGTGGGTATAATCGCAAAAGGTCGGAAAAGGGTGGCTGGGTGGGAGAAAGCTTTAGCCATCTCTTTGCCCCTCCCACCCCCAACCACATCAAAGAGGCAAAATGTCTGCATTCCCCTTGTGTTGGTGTCATATGGGGGGGACGGATAGGCTGGAAGCGCCCCGAGAGGCTCTGCTCCATGGGGCGTAGGGCAAGTTGGAAGCCCCGCTATGCAGGAGACGGGTGGGCGTAGCAGGCAGGAAAGCGGGGCTGGGGAATGACTGGCTCAAGGTCCTTTCCGTGGGGGGCGCGTGTCTCTTGCAAACGGGGTGGGGGCCCCCGAACGGGGTTTGCAGTGGGAGAAATCCTTGGTCGGGTGGGAAGGCAGAAATTTAGGAAGAAAGGGAAGGCTGAACAGAAAACGTTCTCCTGGAAAGCGGTTGACAGGAAGTGGAGATGCAATAAGTGAAGTTGGAAGGGGAAAGTTAGGGGCAGCTGTGCTTGTGGGGGAGAACAGGAAGAGGAGTTTGCAAACCGTAAAATGGAGGAAGGGGAGCTTAGCGCCTGAAGTGGGGGAGAGAGAGAGGAGGATTCGTTTTATGAAAGCTCTCCCTTTCAACAAGGTGATGTTAAAAGCCCAAGCCCCGTTTGGGAAAAAGTGACATGACTTGCTCATTTAGGAATAACTGAAAATCACCTGCCTGCTTCCTGAACCTGTGACACCGAATGAATTCTCTAATCAGAGCCTCCATTCCAATTATTACAAAGATTGTGTGGCTCTTAATTCCTAATGAGTTGCTGCTGTTACAGCAGGTACATTTAAAAAAAAATAATCCACAATTGATGAGGTTGGTAATTGGTGAGCAGGTCTTGTCCTCTATCTTCTCTAGGGGATTTTTTGGGGATGCTTTAGGAGGGGATGCGTTTGTGAGCCAAATATTTCTCTGGGTGGTGTTTGGAAAATAAGGGGTAGAATGCTGAATTTTTCAGATATAGTGAAAAATTCCTTTGCCTCAGAAGTCTATGATTGAGTTGGTAAAGTAAATCAATGAAAATAATCTGTTTTATGCTTGTTTGATGTTTTTGCTTGTTTGTCAAAATCCCAAACAGATTGCATCCAGTAAATTAGAATCAATAAACCAATTCTGGCAATTGTTGATTCTGAAAAAAGGGCCCTTTCCATGTATATTACATCTAAACATGAATAGGCAAAAGTACCCCTGCTGCTGTTGCTTGTTTTCATAATAGGTTTTGTTGCTGATAGTAATTTTATATAGTTTGATCATTTGCATTTTTGAATGGCTTTTTTTTCTTTTGGAAAGATTAAATGTCTCCATTACTTTGAGCACTGTAAATATTACTTTTATATGATGTCTCAGTTGGGAACATGTAGAGAGCCCTGCTCCAGAATTTCTTTTCAAATTCTTATTAATATTGACTGAGTAACTTTAGTGGAAAAGCCAGTTATAAATCAATGCTTACAATGTGACAAGGAGCAATAGGGGAAGACGAAGATGCAATTTTTGAAATGAAAAATTAGGGAAATGTTTCAGATTTTACTCATTACTACTGTAGTTAAAAATGAAGACAGCTTCAAATTTGTAGTTTTGGTGGGCAATCCTTTAGAATTTGATACATTCACACAAAAACATTGAGCAATTGTTTTCCTGCATATCATTGTCACTTATGACTGTGAAGTGACACAGTGAAATCAGCTCAAGTGTAAAGAAACTAAACATAAATAATTTTCTGTGGTCTTGATCCTGAAGTAGCACCATATTCCATTGGCGACATCTTCATGAGTGGGGAGAATGAAAGGAACCGATGCATCCTTGTGATTTTGTGTAAAAATGATTTTTAAATGCAATTCCAAATCTATTTTGCCCTGGTTTGAAAATTAGAAAACTTAAGACAACATTCCTGACTTTTTCTGTTGATTAACAGTGAATGGTTTAAAATGATCCTAGTTGCTCTTCATTTTGTTTTACATATAGATTCTATAAATTATTCATTTTATCACTACCTATGTGTGGTAGTGTGCAAACAGACTTGAACTGCAATAAAAAAGGTACTATTGTGGAACAGGTTTGCTATTTTCTGGGGAAATGAAGCAATGTTGTATGAGTTCTAGGATTTCAAAACATGAGGTGGATATATTAGGTGATTTCTGCAATCAGAACATTTAATCAAGAAACACTTGTCATATTGGAGAAAGATTAGTTCTAAGCTGTGGCTTCCAGCATGGTGAAAGACTAGTAAAGAGACAACCTTACTGTAATGTGATCTATTTATTTATTAGATTTTTATCACAACTTCATTACTTTATAAGTAACTCAAGGTGGCAAACGTATCTAATACTCCTTCATCCTCCAATTTTCCTCAGAACAAGTAACCCTGTGAGGTGAGTTGGACTAAGAGAGTGTCTTGCCCAAAGTTATCGATTTGACTTTCACACCTAAGGTGGGACTAGAACTCACCATCTCCTGGTTTCTAGACCATCACTTTAATCATATCTCTAGATTCTGAAGTGGTAGAATCCATGAAGAATTATTATTCTGCATATGTAAATTCAGGGAGAGAGCTGCATGGATGAAACTACCATCCTCGGCTCTTTTTCCTCCCTCCCCCTTTCCGAAAATAGATTGCACACAGAATAATCACTGTAGTATTACTCCTTTTCCCATTGCCTTGTTAACTGTTATGAGGAAGGTTTTTCTTTGACATTGACTCATCTTAAACTTTTCCAGTCTTTAATTTGCCCTGTGTTTCTTTTAGGCAATAGAAGCTTTCTGATTAATGTCTACTAAACCTGTGAATGAAAACAGGTTTAAATGCTTGAAGCAAGATTGAATTATAATTGCAATTAGAAAGTGAAATCTTTTTTTGTAATTTTTTTTTTACATTTCAGGATAAATTTTTTCTTAAAATGGTTTCTGCCACAGGAAACATATCCCTCATCCTAAACTAAACCAAAGCAAGCCATACAAACAACTCTTTTCCTCAGAAATATCTTTCTTCTTTATATGGAAATATATTATGTAAATATGAATTTGATTAATCTCATTTTGTTGGCTGCACAGGTGATTGCTTACTTTTTTTGTCTTTTTAGGGAGAGAGTACTCAAGTAAACACATTTGGAAAAGCCAAATCCTCTTGGTGTATGGCGGAATCCTGTGACAGAGCAGTTTCCTTGACAACAGTCTCTCTGCCTCCTGGAAATTGTTGGCAAACTTTGACCTAAGCTTGTGGTCAAAATTTGAGGAAGAAGAAGACTCTTCCCACCATGTTTGCTTGTGAGACTTGGGGTATCACTGGCCAAACCTCAGTCTACAATTGGGATAAGTCTGTCTACCTCTTAGAAGACAAAATGGAGTCCATGCAGGGTTCAGGGGAGCTGGATCTCCATTTTAAGGTGCTGCTTGAGCAGGAGATGTATCCAGAAATCACAATTGAGGAGGAAGAGGAAGAGCCTGAGGAAGTAGAAGTAGATCCTGAAGGGGAGGCAGATGAAGAGGAAGAAGAGGAGGAGGAAGAGAGGGGAGAGGAGGAGGAGGAGGAGGAAGAAGAGGATGAAGAGGAAGAAGAGGAGGAGGGAGAAGGGGAGGAAGAGGATGAAGAGGAGGAGGCATGTCCACGAACTCGGCAAGAGGCAGTGGGAGCAGTTGATGGAGATGACTCCCTGTTTGTGGTGTGTACTGGAACAGTTGAAGAGCTGCTAGGCTTAGAGGCATCACTAACTGCTGAATCAGTGCAGCTAGAAGCAACACAACCTCAGCGCTGGGAGGTCCAGTGGGAGGAGGTATCCCAAACTTCACAGCCTCTCCTCCCTGAAATTATAGAATCACCATTAATATCCCCAGAAGCAGCCACCTCCAATATTACTCAGGTAGAGGAAGTCGCCGCAGTAGAGGTAGAACCAGAGGCCTTCCCAACCTCTTTGGAGCAATTAGGGAATACTTCATCCTTATGGGGACCATCTTTCATTGAAGAGAGCCACCGGGACCTTCAGCGCTCCCCAGCTAGTGCAGATAGAGGAAATATTGGTAAAGCACGGACATCTGTATCTGGTGGAAACAGTTTCAGCCTGGAGAGTGCCCGTCGACGCTTCCGACAGTTCTGTTACCAGGACACTGAGGGTCCACGAAAGGCATGTGGTCAGCTCTGGGAGCTTTGCAATCACTGGCTAAAGCCAAAAAACCGCACTAAGGAACAGATTCTTGATGTCCTAATCTTGGAGCAATTCCTAGCTGTTCTCCCTCCTGGAATCCGAAGTCGGGTATGGGAATGTGGCCCGGAGACTTGTGCACGGGCAGTGGCCCTAGCAGAGGAGTTCCTAGCCAAGCAGAATGAAGCAGAAAGACCAGAGGAGGAGGTAAGATAGCTCAGTCCCCCTTCCTTTCCTCATATATGTTCTTAAGATTCGTTGTTGGGCTGTATTATTTGGGAGGAAGACTTTGGGATAGGCAAGTGCCTGAGACAGGACAGCTGCAGCAGGTATGGAAGGTAAATGAAGTGGGCGGAGAGTCAAAATATTTTCCTTTTGGAACAAAAGAGGCTCACACCTGGCTGGTGGCAATTGTGCAATTATTATTCATGAAGACTTTATGATACTACCTTCCAACTACCTATCTTTCAAGGCATACAAATCTTAATGACTGCCCCATAAAACATCTCAGAGCAATAAAATAAAGCACCCATAAAATTGAAGAAATATATTTCATTCGTTCTACTTCCAGTAGGTAGATTGAGGAGGTCCTAGCAGATGTATGGCTGCTCCAAATTAGCAAGGTGGAAGCCATTTTTAAATATTTCCTCCTATAGCAAGTGTTAGACAACCACACCAAACCATACCTAGTACTTGAGGTTGTTCTTCTTGCTTCCCCCTTGGCTTATTTTACTTGCAGAACTGTGGGGAACACCCAAAAGTGTGATCTCTCATCTACAATCTGAAATGCTACAATCCACCGTCTCCTTAGCAGCCCTATCACGCTGCAATCCATTGGCAATGCCAGCTGTCCTTAGCCAACTGTGGCCTGCTGATTCCATATGCCCACCTCACTTCTTGCTGCTTTAATCCATGAGCTTGGAAGGTGTGGGGGAGGGGAATAACAGCAGATATTCAAGCCCCTGAGCAAAAAAAAAAATGGGGAGGAAATATGCATTGGGGTTAAAAATTCTGGCAATGTCTGAATGAGCTGGAGTTTTTTTTTATTCCTTGCAAGCTGTTCCCTGATTTCCTACAGCAATGCAAACCAGTGATAGAGATAACTCCTGGATCAGATTACTGTTGTCTTAAAAATGTGTTTATAATCTTGGATTGATCCTTCACCCCACCTGAGGTTTCCAGCAGTGTGGAAACTGTGACCCCACCCCAGTGCTGCTGAATTACAACTCACCATGTCTTTTTATCAGCCAGGCTGATGGGTCTGCTAATGGGGGTTCACTGGCTTTCTGACTGTCCTTGTTAGAAAGTTTGTTATGGACGCCGCATCTCCATCTCTTAGACAGGGAGATGAGACCAATCCTAAATTCCTATCTGAAGAAACTTTCTCTTGTTTGAAGCATCTGATTCATACTGAGATTAAAATGACATTTCTGAAATGATTTAGCCCTTTAGAACTTTGTCTTAACCTACAAATGTGTATTAATTGCAAGCCTGGATTTAAAATGACTCATGGGTGCTTCTGCCTCCATTGCAGCAAAAATTGAAAACTGAAGTTTTAAACTTGAAATGTTTGCAAGTTGAAATAGCAATATAACTGGATACAGATATTGAGATAGGTTGCCAGTTTGGTTTAATGGTTAAGGCACCAAGCTAGAAACCAGGAGACCATGAGTTTTAGTCCTTCCTTGGAATGAAAATTGACTAAGTGACTTTAGACGAGTCTCTGGTTATTGAGGGGGAAATACTGTGGGGGGAGGAAGGATTATTAGGTGTGTTCACTACCTTGAGTTATTTTTAAAAATAAGGTTGATATACACTAAATAATGTCCTGGTCCTTGAGAAGAACTAGATTGATGGATAAAAATGCCATATCCCGTCTAAACATTTGAGTACTGTGCAACAAACCACAATAACAACAACAACAATAATAATATTCCCCTACATAATGGTAGACAAACACCCACATATCTAGAGGACTGTAGCCTAGATAGTTTTCAGCTATTTTATGTTGCATCAACTCTTTGAAGTTATGTTGTCAGAGGATTTTTTTTCATTACCCATTGCTTGATCTTTTTATTTAGAGAAGCTGGATGCAAAACTTTTATCAAAAGTAATGAACCACCAAAAGTCTCCTATTGTATTGTGAAGACATTTTCAGATATTTTGGATTTCAAGTCGTCTTTAATCAGCATGGCCAATGTCAAAAAATTATGGGAACTGTAGTCCATAAGATCTGGAAGGCAGCTGGTTGCCTTCTCCTTGTCTGTATGGACTAGACCAGATTGCAGATATGCTGTAGTGATAATTTCTTTCCAGCAATGTAAAAATTACTATTTTTACTTACATTCAAGCTTAATAAATTCAGAGAAATTCTAAATTTTCAGAGTTTGATTTTCAATATACATCAAACTTGTTAACGTTTCCCTAGGAGCTAACAGTATTGTTCTGAAGAAGGCTCGATTTCCTAGGAAAAGTGCACTATTATTTGACTCGTTCTCTGCCACTTTGGTAATAGATTAAAACTGTTCACGTGCCAGGACATCACACAGCACTGAATTCCTTTCTCCCCCGCACAGAAGGAGGGAGAGTGCAGGAAAGGGTCATATCAGATATACTACCTTACATTCTTGGATGTCTCTGCAGAGAGAGGAAAGAAAGAAGCAGAGGCTGTAGTTTTCTGAGGCAATTAGGTCTCTTCTTTAACATCTGAGCAATTATAAATAGTTGGGATGCCAAAACTAAGGCACCTCAGCCGTAAAGAGTTTGGGCAAAATTTCTCCCCTCTCATCAGGAAAAATTACGCATTTTTTCCCCATCCCCAAGATGCTATAGAGATTGCCTCAAGCATCAGAGATACTGCTGGCTCTAAACCATCATCGTGCTTATAATTTTTAAGAACCAAATTCTTGAACCTCTTTTCATTTCTTTGTCAGCTCCTCAAATCTCCAAGCTGTCCATTGAAATCTCGTAGGCTTTACAAATCTTTAAATTAAAACAGTTCAACATCTTCCCTCTGTCCCTTTATTTCGTTTTTTGTCGGGCTGGTCTTCCACAAAGAGGATTGCATCATCTGCCTTCAGTAGATTTCCAGAATACTACACAAAGGATGCTGGGAGCTGTAGTCCTGCAGCCTGAGAAGCAAAGGGTTTCTGCAAAGAAGTTAAATTAGGTTTCTTCTAAGAGCTCCTTTCTGCAGAAATGTAAACGGTAATCAGAAAGTAGGCATTGATATAAATTGTGACATTGGACATTCATGATTTTTTTTAATTGGGACTTCGTTATGGAAACCAGAAACAATTGAGGAAGTGTTTAATGTACCATTGTTTCTATACTGTACAACAAACTCAGCCTCCTCAGTCAGACTGCATCCCCCATCATCCCCAGCCAGGCAGCTCTTCTGTATTATCTTTCCCGAATTCTAAAACTGATAAAGTTTCTCTTAATTCTTGTAGCATTTCTAGAATGCCAGCCTTTATTATTTATGGAAGCCACAACTATATTTAATTGATTATTTTGAAATATGTTCCCACTAATTGAAATTTAATTTTTGCTTCTGAAATGCAGATAAAAGGACAAACTTTGTGTATCCCGGCTCTCAGTTTATTGTTGTGAACTTTTGTCTTAAAAGGATCAAGAGAAAGAAATAGTTACCCAAAAGTCATAAAAATCTGCAACTGAGACAAACTGATCTCAAATCAGGTCTCAAAAAATTACTATCAAATTTATAGTCAAAAGCTAAACGTTTTAGAAGACTGTAATGCTTTTCTGAGATTTCAACTAATTCACTAATAGCAGCATTGCTGATTCTGTGTTGGAGGGAACACACTCAGAAGTACTCTTAGGTATTGAAAGCCAATTTATAAATTTTTACGTGCTAGAAAGCACATAAAAAAGCTAGATTTCCAAAAAACTGGACGGACATAAAATTATAACTGAGCAGAGCTGCATAAAATATGATCGCTAGGAAATGATGCTGCCTTTTGAATGTCTTTCTTTCCAGAGAGGTTTTAATTTTAATTTTCCTGTTTGAAAAGGGAAGTGGAAGAATCCAATGGGAACTGATTAATGGGGTTCTCTCATTTTTGTTGTTGGCTCTTATTGGCTCCAGGTTTAGTGAAAAGATTTAACGCATAGGTGCCAAACTCATGGCCTGCAGGTCGGATGCATCACACTCTGGCCATGGCGACCCGTGGTTTAGCAAAGAGGGAAAAAATCACATGACAACGTGACTCCACAAGTTTGACACCCCTGATTTAGAGATTTAGAGAAAATATTAAAACCAAAAATTAATATAACAGGAAAGCAGAAGAAAAACCATGTATGTTTTTGGTTCTCTAACTGAGAAGATTTCATGCCCCGAGACTTCATTAAATCATCAGTGAATTAAAAACTTTGTGAGGTGTTTTGCTTGCCATCAGTGAATGATAACTAAAATGCAAATAAAGCCGTCCATATTCTGAATAGCAACAATAGCAGAATACTGTCAGATGGGGAGAATCTATATTATGATTATGATGATATTCCTCCTATACTTCGTATATCTCAAGCTGGCATGCATACAGTAATGCTTCTTCTTTTTCTTAGAACAACAGCCTTGTGAGGTGGGGTTATTTAAAAAATCCTTCCTAGTTTCATAGAAGGTAAGTTGGTAGGCATCTTGGAGAACATCTAATCCAACTCTTGTTCAGTACAGAAATGTACTACAGCATCCTTTGCAGATGGCCAACTATCTTCTACATAAACCCAGCTAGGAATATGGAATTTTAAAATGAGATGTAAATATTCCCTCCCCCCATTACTGAACAACCAGGTCTGTATGGGGAAAGACCCTATGGAGAGCTGTGCCCAAATTTTTATCCCCTTTTATTTTCTTTTTCAGAGAGGAAATGCTTATTTTTATTTTTCTTAGTTTAGTATTAAACAGTCTTTGGCTTCTTTGTTAATTGTGCCTCTTTGATGAACCTTCAGGATTTTGACTTATTTGAGGAGGTAGTGGTGACATTTCCTAATGAAGACCAAGTCCCTTCAGATATTGAGCATGGAGATATAAGCATGGAAACTGGACAGCAGGCTGATGTAGACATATGTTTGCTTGGTAAGGAACTATCAATCCACCTACTTAGTGCTTAGAATTGCTTCTCTTTCTCTAAATGCATTTTTCAAATTATTATTAATGTATGCATTCCCACCGTGCAAGGATTATCTAAACAACTAGGACCTAAAATGTATACAATAATATAAATCCTAACAGATGATTAAGTATACTTTTAAGAATAGCTCAATTTAGCTTCTCCAATCCTCTCTAGATGCCATCATTCATAGCCATAGTTTTGAAGACTTGTTAAAGCAGTGAGCCTTAAATTCTATTCTTTTTCTTCTTATATGACAAAATCATCGTCTGCTGTGATATTCTCAAAGGTGTATTTTCGGAAGGCAACTGGATTTGTGTTTTTTCACTTCTCATTCAAGAAACCATCAATTTTGGCTGGACAACTGGGGGTGGTGGGGAGAAATGAAAGAATTGGTTCTGACAGGAGGATGTTTGGGAAGAATGGAAGGATTATGTTTCTTTGCAATCATCTGGTGGTTAGCGCTCTCTCTGAGAGCCCTTGAGGCCACTTGGGGGTTTATCTGTGCCCTCAGGGTCACCTGAATCAGAGTGCAAATGGGTGTGGGATCTTCTTGGAACTGCTGAAAGAACTCCATTGTAGACAGGAGATAGGTATCTGTCTCCCTTATTGAGAGAGCATTGTTCAATTCTAACATAATGGTCTCTACTTTGGAAGTCCAAATTCTGGATAGAGAGGACCATTGGTTTGAAAGAGGGGTAAAAGGCCATTTATGTGTGAATTGAACACTTCTCCCTCAACAGAGGAGGAGGAATATGACACCATCTATCTCCTGTCTCGGTGATGTGGTGGCTCAGTGGCTAAAACGCCAGTCAGAAAATTCGGCGGTTCGAATCCCTAGCGCCGCATAATGGAGTGAGCTCCTGTTACTTGCACCAGCTTCTGCCAACCTAGCAGTTCGAAAGCATGTAAAAAAATGCAAGTAGAAAAATAGGGACTAGAGTCGGGAACGACTAGCACCTATGTGCGAGGGGAACTTTTACCTTTACACAGTTAAAAAAAGGGAAGGGGAAATCCTCTTCGTGGGATTTTTTTTTCATTTCCCCAATTTGCAAAAAAAAAAAAAAAAAAGCAGTTTGGAGGTTTAATTTGGAACAGCAAAATGTGACCCTTTTTTGTACGCGGTTTGTACTGAAAAAAAAAACCCCAAAGTTGTTCTCCTTGAAAGCCAAAAAAAGCATCTTAATCAGGTGAAGAAAAGTCAGTCTGTGGATGTGGGCCTCCATGGGAGAGCTGCTGAATGCCATGCCAATTTAATTTAAATTAAGTTGCTAGGATCGCAAATGATGGAGGTGTGTGTGTGTCTGTGTGTCTGTGTCTGTATGTGTCTGTGTTTTTAAAAAAGGCCCTTTCCAGGAAGGCTTGGCATGGTGGATGCAACATATTAAAAAAGATAATTACATCAAACTGGCCTTCTGAACTTAAAAGGAGATTTGGCAGGTTCAAATGCTGCCCGTGTTCATTTAAGATAAATGGAAAGAAGAAGAAAAACTGTTTTTCGGGAGTTGTGGGGGGGGGAGTACAATTAGCTTTTTCCTGGGTGTGCATTAAAAGTGTGTGCTTTGTGCTGAGAGGTTCGGATAACTCTGGCCCCGACCGCAGTTGGGGCCGTGTGTTTCCGTTGCTGAGCAAGGTGGCGATTAAAATCCTGCCTGATCTGACGCCCTTTTTGTCGTGGCGGTGGAGCGGATCGCTGCGTGTGCGAAGCAAAAGGGCACACAAGTTCTTAAGCAAAACCTGGCTTCCCCAAATGATCTTGTTTGCTGGAAGCCAGCTTGGGAAGGTTTGCCAAGGGCGATCGCCTGATCCTGGTTGCCCTGAAAATTGTCATAAATACACACCCGGTTGACTTTGCCTGTCACAAGCCGGCTGGGGAGATTGCAAGATGGAGAGGACGCTGCAACCATTCTAAATACATGCCTGTTGCCGTGTGCCCGAATTTTGATCGTATGACTGTGTGGAGGCTGTTACTGTGATAAGTGCAAGGCACGATTGTAAGTTGCTTTGGTCTCCACCCCGTAAAAAAAGGATGTTGAGATTCTAGAAAGAGTGCAGAGAAGAGCAACCAGGATGATTTTAGGGGACTGGAGGCTAAAACATACGATGAACGGTTGCAGGAACTGGGCCTGGCTAGTCTGATGAAGAGAAGGACCAGGGGAGACAGGAGTGCAGTCTTCCAATATTTGAGGGGCTTCCCCAGAGAGGAGGGAGGGGTCAAGCTGTTTTCCAAAGCACCTGAAGGCCAAACAAGGAATCATGGATGGAAACTGATCAGGGAGAGATTCAACCTGGAAATAAGGAGATATTTCCTGACAGGGAGAACAATCAAGTTGTGGGAGCTTCATCCCTGGAGGCTTTCAAGAAGAGACTGGACTGCCATCGGTCAGAAATGGTGTGGGATCTCCTGCCTGGGCAGGGGGTTGGACTAGATGACTTACAAGGTCCCTTCCCTTAATTCTGTTAATCTGTCCATGTGATCCCCATTTGCGAACCTCCGACAAGCCAAGTCCACGGGAGAAACCAGATTCACTTAACAACAACCGTGTTACTGACTTAACCCCTGCAGTGTTTCCCTTCACAAGTGTGGCAAGAGCGGCGGCAAAATGGAGCGAAGCTCATTTAACCATTGCCTTGCTTGGCAACATAAATTGTGGGCTCCACTCTGGTTGTTAAGTCCAGGGCTGCCTGTAATTTATTTTTTCCTCCTTGGAAACCACTTCTGGACTTTCTGCTTGGGGCGAGGGGAAAAAAAAATGAAACTTCAGGTTTGGGTTTTGCTGATTAGATAGATTTGTGACGATAAGAAATTACTTCTGGTTTCCTATTCCCGGCTAAATAGTTTGGAAGAGACGGAGTTAAGGTTTAGGTTGTCGGCATTCTTTCCTTGACTTTTCTTCTTCTTCTGGAATGTCTTTTTTTCCCTCCCAGAAGTTGAAGATGTTTTGCTGCTTGGAGCACAAGACAATCTCTGGATTCCCTCCACAGCCTACAAGAAAGAAACGGCCTGAATTAAAAGCAGAGGTGGGAGTCTACTTTGATAAAAGCTGCTTGTAGACCAGCACGAGGGAGTCTCATTACAGTGAACGGTGTGACCCCTTGGCATCCAAACTGAAGCTGAGCGGCTGAGTTGCCGTAAAAGGCCTCATCCAACATCTGTCATAGTAGGAACAAGCTTCTGGGCACGTAGAGAAACTGCCTTTTGTTGGGTTGCTGATAGCTTGGCGGAGTGGCGAGAATGCGCCCAGGAAAGAAAGCTTAAAGTTTGGAGTACTTTCCTTTTTCCAAGAAAGTACTCTTGAGGCTGCAGCTATCATGGAAGGAGCAGCGAAGATAAGCCATGTGTAACATGGTGATAGGAACGCCAGAATTATTGGAGTTGTAGCTAAAGAGCTTGGAGCATCCTTTCCTTCCATTATGGAGTGAGTGAGTAAGTCGTGTTAGTGCATGAAATACACAGGTCAAAGATAGACAATAAGAGGATGATGGCCTTGAGTGGAGAAGAACATGATAAAAACCCTTAAAATCTCTCTCTCTCTCTCTCTCTCTCTCTCTCTCTCTCTCTCTCTCTCTCTCTCTCTCTCTGGAGGGGGGTTACAAAAAGACTTGGGCAGTCTTTTAGACGAGGAATGGAGATTGAAAAGAAAGAGAGGTGAACCTTGATCTTGGATGGTCAATAAAAGTGCAGAAAAGTTGGCCATGTTAGTTGGATTCTAACATTCATAATGGCTGGTATTGTCTAAAGAGGCTTGGAAGCAGAGCTGTTACCCAACCGGTCTGTGTGATCCAGTTGTTAAATTCTTTTGGCTCTCCCTGGGCTGTTTCTTGGGGAACATACTGATGGAAGTTGGCCTTGAGCCTTCAGATGTTCTCCAAGCAATGATGCGCTTTCTCACTTGCTAGTCCACCTCATGTGTAGGTATGGGTCCATGCCTGTTTCATTGGGGTATTGCTGTTGGGCAGTCAAGAGGAATTGTCATCAAAATGACCACTTTACCTTATTGACTTAATAGCCCTGCCTTCAGATAGCAGGAAGGACTTTGGAGAAGCTAAATAGTTCATCGCAGCCAAGTCAAGATAAGTCTGCTTGAATTTGAATTTTCCTCCAGGGCTGAGCAAGGGGGAGCATCTGAGAGGAACAGATGGTCTACTTGGGAGGTGCAAGACTGTTCATTTGGCCTCAACAGTCCTTTGTATCTTTGAGCAGTTGCTTCACACCGTCTAAATGCATTCTCCTTCCAGCGGTGATCTTGGAAGGAGCTGGTAGACCTAAATGGAGCCACGTTGGGCTGGCTGCAACTGTCAGATCCCAAGAAACCCAGGCAGTTCGAATGAATGTAAAGGTTTATTATTGCAAGCTTAAGCTCTCTTCAAGAATTGCTAACAGACAATGCAAACTGGTGGTAGATCAATGGAATTGATCAATGATAGGTCAATGGAATTCAAGGTGGACTTGGCTCTCTTGTGGGTGTGAAAGGACTTGAGACTTTTGACCCATTTGACCCCTCCTTCAGGCTGAACCTCATCACCTCCTACGATGGCTTTGTACTGTTGGACACCTGACCAATTCATTGAGACAAGTTGTAGCTTTAGGCCTATCTTTCATTCATTTAATCTCTCCTTTTCTGACCAGCGTCCTCCTCGCTTCTGCAGACAATTTTGCAGGGGGGTGATTAATTTCTGACACCGCTCATCCTGTAAGAACAAACCCAGGGGTAAAGCAAATTAGCGGCTGTTTAATATGTCACAATGGTTGGCACAAAAAGATGTCCTCAAATGCTCTTGAGGTCTCTTGTGGAAAGCGACAACGAATGTAGCAAATTAATTAGAATACCGAAAATACTACATCCAGGGAGATGTGCCTTGACTTGCCAAGATTACAGGTTTATACGTGTGTGTGTGTGTGTGTTGAACCTGCTGTGCTCCACTTCAACCTGCTACCTTGTTTTAAGCAGATCCACTCTGGGGCCATGCAAAGTAACTGGAGCAAACAGCTAGTAAAGGGTCAGTTTCTCTACGTTGGAATCTACCTCTACGTTGGTGAGGCTTCATTGACCCAAAGCCTCCTATGAAGCTATGCCCAATTAGCAATAACACTTAGACTTATATACTACCCCATAGTCCCGTGATGGCGAACCTATGGCATGGGTGCCACAGGTGGCATGCAGAGCCATCTTGTGAGGCACACAAGCTGTCGGCCAACTTACCTCCAGCTGAGCATGCCCATGTGATTGCGTATGCATGTGGGTGCAATTGCAGAGCCCCAGCTGGTCTTCGGGCCTCCGCCGTGCATGCGCGCAATTGCAGCAGGAAATCCAGTTGGTCTTCAGAGCTCTCCTGTACATGCACAGGCAATTGCTCATGTGTGTGTGAGCGCCTGCGTGCAGTGCATGTGCAAAAGCTGCATTCATGTGCAGATGGTGTAGTTGCACATGCAGCGCATATGGAGGAGCCGCATACAAGTGCAGATGGCACACACAAAGCACATACTTTTTGGCACTCGGTAAGTAAAAGGTTTGCCACCACTGCCATAGTCTTTCCAGCCCTCTCTAAGCGGTTTACAGAGTCAACACATTTCCCCCAACAATCTGGGCCCTCCTTTTACCGAAGGATGGGAGGCTGAGCCACAACCTTGAGCCATTCAGCATCGAACTTCCTGGCAGTGGGCAGAGTCAGCCTGCAATACCGCATGCTAACCACCGTGCCCTCCGTCTGCATAGCTGTGGCCACACAACACCCTTACTTGAATCAACGGCCTCTTTTCTACATAATGGAATACAATGATCAGTTATGATGAAATGTAGAGAGGAGGTGGGTCCCCCGGAGAAAGGAAGCGCCATCCGGAAGACTAAGGGGCAACTCAGCGGAACGTTACCTGTGAGAGAAAGAAGGTGAAAACAGCGTCTCCCTAATATAGTAGTTTGCCTACCCATTTTTTTCTCTCCCTGCAGCTCCTTCTTCTGTTGTGTGTCTCTCTGTGATGGCACAGCGTCTGAGAAACTGGACCCCTTCTATCAGTCTTCCATGTGTGTGTGCGTGTGTGTGTGTGGTAAGAGCAAAACTTGATCAGCTAATTAATGAGCTGTCATTCTGGTTTTGACCATCACTTCTGGCTGTTAGCAGGGAACAATTAATTGAGCGTTTCTCTCCTGTCCTAGGGAGGTGGGAGTTGGGAAAGGATGGTAGGAAATCACTCATCTAAAACTAGCCACTAGCTACCAAGAGTCACTTCTTCTTTGCAGAGAAAATAGAGCATCCTTTTTTTTTTCTTTGCTCATTGATCTGTGAAAAAGAAAAAAAAAGTATGGGCTTTGACAGATGCGAGGCCGACACTATATCGTTTCTCCTTAAAAAGGTTGACTATCCCAAGGAATAAATAAAACGAAAGGTTTGTTTGTTTGTTTAAAAACAGCCTTTGGATCAAAACAAAACAGCAATCCTGACTTTTGTTAGTATACGTTCTTGACACCAACCAGAATGGACATTTGCTCCCCAAAATAGCCCCCAGTTTAGCTGGACTAGCCTGCCACTTTAGCAATCTTGGGTTTTTTTGTAGTATTTTTTTTTATTTTTAAGTATATTTATTTTATTTATTTATTAGACTTTGTCAAACAATAACAATACAGTAACAATACAAAACTATCAAACAGTGACTAAAAACGGATACAAGAATAAGAAAAGTAAGAAAACAATAGTAATGCAGACTTACTAAATAGTTAGACAGTGTTGAGGGAACTATTCGTTTAGCAGAGTGATGGCGTTTGGGAAAAAGCCGTTCTCGTGTGCATTAATTAGTTTCCAAGTATTAATTTTGATACCAAATGATCATGTTAAAATTAACAATTTTGATAACCTTATGTGAACCGCTCACATCGTTCTGTTAACTTTGTACATGATCCAGTCTTCTTTCAACTTCTTTCCTTTCGTCAGCCTACTAACTTATAGTATTATATAGACATATTATATAACAATATCTATAATAGCATTTCCCCTTTCATAATTTCCATCTCTGTTTCATGTCTTGATGGCAACAATCTTACATTAATAGGTATTATATTTCTATCCTTCATTTCTTATCCATCTCTCTCTCTCTCTCTCTCTCTCTCTCTCTCTCTATCTATCTATCTATCTATCTATCTATCTATCTATCTATCTAT